>OZ022581.1:26939259-26991759 GCA_963669155.1 Arbacia lixula | reverse complement strand
TGCAACTGTGTTTTTTTTTTAAGTATTCTTCTTGTACCTTTTAAAGAGCATAATGAGAATGGATGATCCAGGGTATGGTTAAAGAGCAATTGCACTGACTCATATTTCTTGTTTCATCAGCCAATGATGTCTGTTTTTCCTCTTAACTCTTCCCATGCCAAATAAAAAGCCACTCTATGCGATTAGCATGTGTTACTAGTGCAGAGTGTGTGAGAGGTGCTTAAAGAGTTAGGGAGACCGGATTACAGCAAATAATAGATAGTCTTATCTTCCAGTTGTTTGTAGACTTAAGGAAGGGAGAGGTGTCAATCTACCACTGGGGGTCTTTTTGTTCCTTGGATAATTGAGTTTGGGCCCCTTTTGTTACTTGGAATGTTGAGTAGGGGGCAAGGAGTTTGAGGGGTGGGGACACTCCTTTCCTGCAAAAACACACCATAACAGAGTTTTGTATGATACATATACCCCTCCCCCCTCCCCCATCATCCTTGTACTTATTTGGAAAATAATTAGCTACATTAACATAATGTCAACCTATGGCAAATCTTAAATCAAATAACTTGCATAAAGGATATTCTAAAATTCAACCTCAAAATCTGAATATCATATTGCTGGAACTTCTGAATAGCGTAGGGGCATTGATGTCGATTATTTTGTTTTCAGCAGCTGATAAATGAAACAGTATTTTTTTTGTGTGGGATGGGTTTATAGAAAAGGGATGTCATGCTACATTACTAGGAACCAGAAAGGGAGAAATGCTTTACGAACTACAAAGTGTCTTCCACATGCTACATGTACATTTTTTTCTGTCATTTTGTGCAATGTCCTTGTATTGCTGAATAAATAATAATGATAACAAAGTCTACAGCATTAGCAACCCTCTGGTTCTCAACTTACAAAACTATGTGCAGTATGTTTTGTTGCCATAAGTGTAAGTCATTTTGAAAGTAAAGTTTTGTACTATTGTTTGCAACAAGCACTAAACCAGGGAGTCGCATCTCCCTGCATAGTTAAACATAGAGAAAGAAATCAGAAAATCTTTGATGATAATAGGCTATATATGAGTCATCCTCCTATGTTGGGTTGTTCTGGGACCGAGGCATCGGGCACCGGACCCCCCAACTCCAAGAAGACAACACTTGTGGTGCTTCCCCCTTTGGGCTGTTACTTGTCAGTGAAATTAAATTCAAACAGACACCACCTAAATGGCCAAGGTGTTGGACGGGGAAGACATTCCTTTTATGTGACTCATGCCTCCCCCCTGTGTGTCTACAGGTGTTCTCGCTTTAAAAGGTAAAGGAATTTTCTCTCTTTTTTTCTTTTTTTCCCCCTCTTTATCTTCTTTGGGACCCGCTTACAACTCCATCACAACTCTCTCCTTCTATTTCCATTACATCTCGCTTGTTATCAGTTTAAACACTGAAAACTACAGCTAAAAACAAGTTTTGTGTTTGTACACGCATCCCGACAATGGTTTCTTAGGTGCTAGTTTTGAAAATGTATCCAACGGACGTATGTTTTGAGAAAGTGTCATAATTGAGTCTGAGGCTGCAAGACTGTACAAGCATGTATTATTCATGGCAGTTCTCAAGTTCTCATTCTTCTCCCACTTTCCTGGCTCCATCTAGATGAATATGTACAGGCAATCAATTCATCATCCTGCAATTTGTCAAATATATCACTATCTGGCTCCCAAGTGACAGATGAAATCAATCCTACCTGCCCCCCTCCTGCCCCTCTCTCGACCCCCTCCCGCTACCTCAAAACATGGCTAAGAGGCTTCCCGGGGCTGGCCCAACCAGAAGGGCGCTGCCATGTCACCCTCCATCCCCGGTACTCTTCATTATCGCTATCTCTGTTTCATCCTCCATCGTTGCCACGGCCTGGACGAACCGTAGAGATCTCGGGCATAAGTCGATTGAGACCGCATCTCCACGTGGTGCCTCTCCTTGACTCATTTCGTGCTGTTTTCCTTATCAGCATGCCATATTTTCTTCCCTCATTTGTGAGCTTAGTGGTCCTCATATTTTCACAACAAATTGGCCCTTCTCTCTATCCAGCCGTTTCCAGGGTGACGGGTGGATCGTTAAAGGCCTCAGACTTTTCAGTGGTTTACCAGTAAACCCTGGATAGGCATTCATAGAATGTGATGATGAAGACCGCTTACTCGAAATACACATGTTTATTTAATGGAAGTTTTATGTAAGCAGTGTATAGGAGATAGAAACAAATCAAATAATACATAAAACAGAAAGTTATGACTTATGATTAATTTTGTAGCTGTGGGCTTTCTTCATAACACTGTAAACAAATTGTGCGTATTTGTCAACATCCAGCATTCAAATCATTTCATCATTCTGGTAGAAAATATGTTGATACACCAGGCAATGTCTTCTTATGGTCTTATAAATGTATCCTGCATTTCATGATATACATATGATTTAACAAATAAATTTGTCTAGGGACAAGCGCTCTTATTAAAAAGAAATCCCTTTTTTCTCTGGTACATGCAAGAATATGGGCATGGTAGACTGAAGTCATGGGAAGTCCATACAATGGACCATTGGAGTTGTTCCTGAATGATCAGTGTTCTCTGGTAGTAAATATGATTTTCAAACACAAATAACTACATGTACATTCCACAAAGTCTGATTTTTCTTCCACTTTTGTGTTCTTGTTTCTCTGCTTTTTCAATTCAATTCAATTCAAATGGTTTATTTAAAAGCAAAACATGGTTAGATCTTTAGTGAAAGGGCTTTCTGGGGTAATTTCGACTTACAAAGAAATTTTAGGCATACACCCAGTAATAAGGATAGCGTGCTCCATCCTGTAAATGAACGAAAAACAAGTCAGACAAAAATCTTGGAACCAGACGGGATTTGAACCTGCAATCTACTACTTACCTGGCAGCGACTTAACCACGCAAGCTATTTCTAGTTCACGGGTCAAGATAGGACAACATGGAAACAAATACCGAACGAATCTCATTTCGTCTGACTTACTAATATTCATGAGTAGTCTGCCGTAGGGACAATTCTGCTAGATTTCTAGGATGGAGCACGCTATCCTTACTCCTGGGTGTATGCCTAAAATTTCTTTGTAAAAAAACATGGTTAGCAGCACATTTCTGAATTGCACATATCGTACAAATAATTCACATGCAACAACTATTACAATAGAATTATAAAATAGTATGAAATACATTCATATGCACATACATGAAATATACAATGAACACAACTGCCTAAATAATGAACAAGGTATGGGTAATTGGAATTGATAAGAAAACAGTCAATAGGATTGGGATCTTTTTATTAAGATTTGACTGATTTCTAGGGTTTGATTGCCCTTTAAGGGAGGGCATGGATGTCCAGTCTTTGTGGGTACAGGTATACATTTATCGGCATGGCGAAAGAAGAGGAAAATCAACAAAAGAGAACAGATCCATCTCTAGGCTCACAAGTGCCCAATTACGCAGATGGAGGAGCGGTGTTGGAAATCACTGCGTTCCCATCGGGAAGAATAATATTGTGATTGTGGATTTTGTTTGATCATCTGATTCAAGAAGATTGTGGTTTGTCAAGGCTCGTTACCAGATCTGTTTAATACGAAAGGCACTGAGGCATGTTCATACGAGTGTGCAGAGTAATGTTCGGTTTGACGGGGGATAGCTAATTTGGTCGATTATCTGATTCAAAAAGGTTGTGGTTTGCCAAGGCTCATTACCAGATCTGTTTAATACAAGAGACATTGAGACATGTTCATACAAGTGTATATATTAACGTTCAAGTTAACATTGGTTAACTGATTTTGTTTAATCATCTTTTCTGCCACATGTAATATTTCTCTGTTGGATGTTTCTCAGAAATTCCTGCACATACTATGCATCAAGAAATTCCAAAGTTTATTAAGTTGCCTTCCAAAAGTTAAATCTGATCTGTTGAAAGGTACATTGAAGTTCATAACAGCATCTCATTGGGGTAATATTCAATCACATAATTGCATCCAATTTGTTGGGGTATTTTGCTTGTTACAGCTTTATCATCTAGTGTAAATTTCAACCCATTTGGGACCCAGCACCACAAATGTATGATTTGGGGTTACAAATTCTGATATCGAATAAAACAAGAATGAAGCAAACAAATATACAATGAAAAATGCATCAAATTAAAGCACACAAGTTTCTTTGCTATATTGATAAATTTTGCAATTTACTATTACCTCTGCAATGATTTTTGAAAGAAAATGGAAATGGTCAATAAAGTGAATAAACCTCCAAATTGCTGGCATAGTATGTATTATACATTTGGTCTTCAAATTGGCACAATTATTGCTGTAACTGGTATTTGTTAACATCATTTCAATTGACAATGGAATATGTGTTCCATGTTACACTAAAAATAAGGAATTGGTGTTACCAATTTGACAGCCAAAATAATTTTACTTGGCTCTTTGAAAAGGTCCTGGTCATTGCAAGACTTAAAGAAAATCCCTGTTTGACAATATTTGTGGATGCTGAAACTCATCATGAGTGAGATCTGGCTGTCCACATTCCACGTGAGGTGGGGTGCTGTGGGCGCGGCGCTGGGAAAACCTTTTTCCAGCTTGGTCACACTCGACCCAGCACTGCCCCTCACAGCAGGGCTCCCCCTACAGTCTAATCAGGGACAATGATTGGGGTCCCCTTGGGATAGGTTGTGCATGTATGCGGACATGGATGTATGTATGGGCAGGTGAAGGGAGTGAGGGGATGTAGGTGAAGGATTGTTGCAAGGGAAGAAGGAAGGTTCAGGAAAGGAAGGGTTTGTGTGTGGGGATGAGAAAGAGAGAGATTGAGAGAAAAAGTGAGAAAGAAAACAACAACAACAAATAGAAGTTAGGGAAAGAGTGAAAAAGGGAGGGAGAGAAAGCTCTGTAAAGAGAAGGAGGAATATATAGACATTGAGGGAGGAAAGAGAGAAAGAGTGGAAAAGTTGGGATGAAAGAATGATCTGTAGAGAAATTGACAGAGTAAGAGAGAGCTACCATATACAAGATGAGAGAAAAAAAGATAATTGAGGCTAGAAAGATAATGGGGTGAAGTGAAGAGAGGAGAGTGAAAATATAGCAGCTTGCAAAATAGATTGAACCAACATTCTAGATTTAATTGTTACAACATGTAGCGTGTATAAACAGTGCATACACAAATGCTGAAGGTAGTTGGGACCTTACCCATCCAAAGAATAATGTCATCATGAAAAATAATATAATTGGCAGATGCTTCTGTAACTGTTATGGCAAAGTGGAGTGTTGTCTCACTTCTCTACATTCCAAAGAAAAGATTCCTCTTGTATTGAAATATCTCTCTTTGTGCAGCCCGACACCCCCACAATGGCCTGCCCTGACTTCTGTTTACTTCCTTTATGCGACCTGTGATTACCAAAACATGGGGCAAATTGGGAGAATCTTGTCACCCCTGTAGGTCAGAGCCACAATGAGGAGAAGACAATTGCACCTGCATTTATGTCACTCCTTCCCCTATCTGCGGCCCACTTCGCACCTCCCCATTCAGCCCAGACTTGACTTTGCCTCTCTTCAAATATTGTTGTATTTTTTCTGATGACGGTGATTGAGCACAATGCTGATTTCTGAACTCCGTCTTTCCTTTGTCCCAGTTTACAGCCAAAACAATTATATTCCAAATTGTTTTCCCTTTTCTTGTTTGCTTTTGTTGCGTTTTCTCGCTCCTTGGGTAACCCATTTAGCTGAGCTAGTGTGTATTGAAGGCCTTATTATTATCAATATTTTAGGTAAATATACTCAAATTGGCAACCTTTCTGTCCGTCCCTTGCACTGCCAAATAGAAATCCTGTGATACTTTTACACGCACATTGCATGAGAAATCAAAATTAAAGATCTGCTCTAAAGATTGTCATACTTTTTATACTTGAAGTGTGTGTGGTTTGATTTTTGTCATATAAAAAGTGGAAATTCAGGGAAGTTGTCTGGTTTGTGCTGTTTAGGGCATATGCAATTCTGCATCATGATGCATTTCTTCAGAGATATTGACAAATCCATATTTAGAATGTAAATGATAATAGTTCTGTCCTGTGTAGAATGGCAATAGATTCAGTGAAGTCTGTTAATTTCTGTTTATCTGCAGCTCATCTGCATTGTGTATTTTTTTTTCAGAGATCAATATAATGTAAATGAATCAAATATCAATTTGCTCTGTTAAAGAATGAAAATAAATTCTTTTTTTTTTGGCCCTCCAGACTTCAACTCATCTGCTTTGTTTATCTATTTTGTTTATAGAGAGAAAACGGGAAAACAGATATTGATGACACCCGAGGTGTCTTATGGTCATGGATGGGTTTTTTGAAGGGCAGTTGTTCTGTCGTCTGTCCGCGAAGAGAGAGAAGTTATCCGTTGAAGGTCGCGTGGGCGCTAAAAGTCAAAGTGAATCACACGTGTGAGACGTGATAAAAAATATTATTTTCTTTACTTGGAATGTTGGACTGTCTGACTAATGTATGTAGCTGCAATATGGCACATCCGGTTCTTGTGTGTATGATGTATGTTATATTGTGTGAAATTATTTTGTGGCAAATACACATATTTACATTGTCAATATTCACCATACACATTTCAGTTCCTATGCACACATGAATAGCTTGTAGACGTATAAGTGTATACCAGTAGTTGTAATATATATAGTTGATGGGCTTAAAAGAACATCTCCGTGTGGCAATGCAAGCTCACATTTATGAACGACTATTGTGACGTATGCCTAATCTGCCACATGCATGCATGATACATTGCTTATGAGTTAATTTGTTATTCTTTTGTTTGTTTGTTTGTTTGTAATCATATACTACGTGTCTTGTGAAGATTCAAAGGACCATATTTGAAAGATTGTGTTTCTTTTTATTACAGGAATACCTCCAGGGTGATGCTACGAAGGCTGCTGAGATACTGAAATGGAAGCCAAAGGTCTCTTTCGATGTAAGTTGTCAAGAAAGGTGAAATATACATAAGAGGAAGAGAAGAAGAAGAATCTTCAGGAGAATGGATTTAAGGAGAAAGAGAAGAAGACACAAAAAGGAGGAGAAACAAGTTTTAAAACAGGTGATATATATTATACTAGAAGAAGAGGAAGAGGAGAAAGAGAGGGAGAAGGAGAAAGAAAGATAATGCGGAGAAGGAGAAAGAAAGATAATGCGGAGAAGAAGTAGAAGAAGAGGAAGAAAAAGAGAAAGAAGAAGAATCTGCCTGTTTATCTGCCTATTTGGAGCGTGGAACGAGATGCCATATGTTCATGTGATGTCACACTCTGGTAGTCCTTCATATTTGACATTAATTGTGTCGTGACACTTTCTTGTAATTTCAATGGGAGTAACCGCTTTGATCACCTGAGATCCCTCTGTCTGCACTGCGTGACCAACCAGTTACGTTGACATGCTCGTGTCATCAAATGACTTCTTACCTTGTTCCATGTCTTTATCTCCCTTCCAGCAACTTGTGAAGGAAATGGTTGAGAGTGACATCCACCTGATGAAGACAAATCCAAATGCTTAGAAGGAAGAGTAGGAGGAGTCTGATGGCTTGGTCAACCCCAGCCCAGCCCAGCCCACCCTGCCACGCCCCATTCCCATGGAAACCACATCCCTGCCGGGTCTCTCTTCAGGCACAGCAATGCCAAGTCACTGGAAACCCCTCTCTTGGTCTCTTTGGTGTGGTGAAGAGAGTTTCTGACCCCCCCCCCCCCCCCCAGTTCAAATTTTCCAAATATATTGTTTAAATCATTACAATCGTGGCATTCTTTACAGCATAGCCAGAAATGGATAAACGTTTATTTATTTAGAAGTGAGGAATATGTGTCACGTTACATGGTGACAAACTCTTTACAACTATTGGCAGTTTATTCCTAATGAATGTCTACCTCTGTAGGGCTTTCTATTCTGTGTCTGTAGCTTAGTACCTATTTTCTTATTCTTGCTAATTGTATCACTTTCCCTCTGACATCTTGGTAAAAGGCGAAACATGTAAATTTTGCTTAAAAACGAAGGGTGCTTGATTGCAATTTGTTGCTAGCAGAAAACAGTTTTAAGCATAAACCAAAAGTGATGAATGAAAGTCACAATAATACATAAAGCTTCTTCATAAATCTTTATTCTTCCTGCTATGAAGTATGAAAGATGAAGAGAATTGTGAACTGTAAAGAGTTCTATTCCTAGGGCTACTATATCATTGACTCGTAAAAGTGGGCTCACAGTTCCTGTACAACTAGAGCTTTTTACTGAAGTCACAAAGATGGTATTTGTATGTTGGTACTTGGGGATCCTATCATGGTCGCCTTATCCTAAACGATGGAGCTCTAAACCTACTAGATATGTTTATAACTCCACGGTCACACTATGACAGCATAATACTTGAGAAATTTCTCATTCCTGAGGTAAGGATAACGATGTATAAATTAATGTGTGAAATGTTACAGCAATGGCAATGCTGCAATGTACTTGACGTGAATTTCTTTCTGGCACATTCCAAAGATTTTGCACGCACATTGTAGGTTAGAAACGTAAATAACTTGTTAGTTGCTTTGCTGTTATAGCAATGAATGGACATTCCTTTCTATGAAGACATGTGTTTTATTTTATTTGTTTTTGTTTTTGCTTTTATTTTAAGCATGGAACAATGATTTAAGAAATGTGATACATAAAATTACCAGGTCCACTAGTCCATGTTGGAGAATGGCAGGTATACATAATATGAGCAAACATGAATACAGAATATCACAGCATAAAATGAGAATATGATTATTCTCCTACAATTCTTATCACCTTAGTAAAGAGCTGAAATGTATTTGTTCGTATTCAAAGCATTGTCATTCATTGTCGCTGACATCATTAGAAAGGTAAGACTCTTCACCTTTAAACTTGTATCAGATATGAGCTTTGAATGACATCATTTTCCAGGATGTAACACTTTTTTTGAAAAGTTTTATCATGATGATCGGAACTTTTGTGAAATACTCATATGATGGTAGAATTTTCCCCAGAAAATGGTTATTTTGAGAGAGAATGATGGATGAAATCTGAGTACGACCAGGGCTTCCATAGTTATGTCTTGTATATTTTGTTTCAATTACCTAATGTCTTTCAAGCTTTATCAGTGGCTTTACATTGCATATTTGTTGAGATATCTTGTTGATTTATAGAAATTTGGATTTAAAGACTCCAACCATATGATGATGTTGCATAAAGAGAAGTGCCTGTTATGCTTGTACTTTCTTCTAATCTACTGTGATATTTGATGATAAATGTCCCGTGTCTTTTTGAGTACTGGTATATATTTGAAGTCTTGAAGCTTACATGCTGTTTGTCTTCTGTCAGAAAACCTTTTCTAGTTGCTCTCCCTGTGAATATAACAATTATGTTGTATGGCTGAGGCTACTAATGATGGGCCCAGAGCTTGTCAGAGGTGAACCTGTCATGGAAGCAAAGTCTGTATACTAAACAGTACATATTAATCTGACTGCTAGTGCAAAATGTCATATTAACGTATTGCAACACCAAAAGCGGCTGAAAAATGTTTGCAAAATGATGTGAAATAGTAAATTTAAGAATTGTTCTTCTACAAAAGGATATGAAACCAAAATCATGAACAAATGAGAATCATTTATTTTGGGAATGTCTGAATGACTAACTCTGACATCTTGCTTTGCCCGTTATAGTTTTGAGGCAGCATATTTCTGTATGCACAACGTGTCTTGCGGACATGTTCATGTAGGATGTGCGCAATTCACATATAAGACAGAAACCTCTTGGATACAGCTCGACAAAAGAAATCAGCGCTAAACGGCTTTTTGAAGAATTTAGAAAATCTTATGAACTAATTTTCCTCAAAACTTTCACTCAACATGCTTCTAAGATTTGTGCCATATTGATTTGTCCTCTTTATGTGTGTGTGAAACGGATGAGATTTGTTGAAAACATGTTTAAGAAATACAAGTAAAAGCATGCTTTAAAATCGGGCTTCAGTTCCTTCTAATATTTTGTAATTCAGCATTAGAATCATGTGATAGGCTATTCTATGAACTTGGAAAATGTGTTTTCTATATCTATATATGTATCTGTTATCGTAATTATGTATTTTGCATATGATCTAATTTAAAGACATTTCGTTCAAATTGGTATTACCGTGCAGTAAGATGAAGTGGAAAGAAATGAAATGACATCACCAAAATGGCTGAGTACTTTACAAGCATTCTTTATTCCATTTTTAATTTTGAAATATTTTTTTATCCTAATATTATTGTTTGTATGTAGTGCATCACAGATGTGGACATGTTATTAAAAAAAAAACATTTAGTATTATCCGAGCTTATTTTTCATTAACTGTAAAGTAATCCGTAAATATTGATCAACTAAGCTTCTAAATGATAGTACAGGGTATGGTATACATGTTGTGTGTACATAAGCACAGTACATTATCAAGAGTCAAAATAAAATTACGTATTTATGTAATTGTTCAATCTTTTTATTTATGAGGTAAAATAGCAAAATAAGTATCAAAAACCTATCATGACAATGTAAGAAAAGGGAGCGTGCGGTGTCGTACAGGGTAAGTGTTCGATATCGATCCGAAAAAAGTAATATTTATCAAGTGCATCGTATGATCTCGCACAGACACACGCACGTACCTAGAGAGAGAACAAGTAGATCCTGGTACACGTGAAATGGTAACCGGCAGCTAATCCGATATTATACTTCAAAAAAAAAAAGCTTGATATTTTGTATATTTTGTTATTGCAATGGAGGCGATTAAAAAAGTGCCATACAGTTTTTAAAGTCGAACTTTTCACGCTAATTCATATTTTCGTTTTTTATTTCACATGAAGGCCCATTCCTTCATACAAGATGTCCGCAACACTGTGATGTAAACTGTCTCGTCTATTTATATTCTATTTATAATTTCATTTTCTATTTCTTGTCGGAACTCCTTTTTTTAGGACAAAGACATGTATATGTAGTTATCATAGCACAAGGTTTTTGTTTTATATATATAGCTTTGTCCCCTTCGGTTTGCTTTTCTTAACGCTATACCTCGACATTTGTAAGAGTCGATCAGCTTTTTATTTTTTATGTTATTAAGTCTATCTGTTACATAAGTTTATCTGTAGATGTTATTTTGATTCTGTTTGCAATTGATGCAATGAAATAAAAGAAGTATAACATAATAGAATGGCATATTTTATCTTGTTTTATTATGTGATGAATAAAAACCGTGAAAGACGAGGAATATTTGAGAGTGATAAGAAAGAGAAGCGAGAGAGTATTTGATGAAGAATATGGAGAAAATAAAACTGAGGTAAAGGAGCGATATATAAAAGAATAAAGGGAAAAGAAAAAGAAAATAAACTAAAAAATTAATGATCATGGTCGACCTCGCATAGTGTCGTGCTAACGATCAGTCGCAAATGTACAATTTCCCGTACATGTTATCTCTACTATTTAGATGACATTGATGTGGTGATTATCATAACAAATTGATTAGCTTTTATATAGTGCTATTCTGGTAAGAAATGCCATTCATATTGTGTGATAATCGGGTTGAGCTTGTAAAAAAGACTTATGCGTTATTTCAAACTCCTTAACATGCTCGTTTATCTTTAAGAAATGGATTGAGCACGCTTATTATTAATGACTGATCAAGCATAGAATTACACTACAAATCATTGCATGCAAGAGTTGTTTAGTAATTCGCCCGTGATTTCATCACGCCCTTACGTATCCCTCCCCACGCGGCCCAAAAAGCTTCGCCCTCCCACTTAACTCATCTCGGCCCATCCAACCCATCACCGACCTGTCAACTCCCGTGTCAGTGGCGAGGGGAGCGCAGGGAGGGCGGAGGAAAGTGGGCTCAGAAGCCGCAGTAATTTGTCAGGACGGAGGACGGAGAAAATAGAGAGGAGGATCGAGAAAGATGAAGAACGAGAGAGAGAGAGAGAGAGAGAGAGAGAGAGAGAGAGAGAGAGAGAGAGAGAGAGAGAGAGAGAGAGAGAGAGAGAGAGAGGACGGGCCAAAATGAGGAGGGCGAAGAAAAAGCGGAGAAACTCGTCAATTGGTGCGCCGAATCCGACGGAAATCCTGCCCGGTGTGTGGTCCGTCTTTCGTCATATTTCTCGTACTGACAGTTGTCGTTTAGTGGACTTGGAGATTTGAAGAGGGTGGGTTGGGAGGGGGGGCGCTAGGGTGAGCCGGCAATATCAGGAGGAGGAGGAGGAGGAGGGGGAGGAGGAGGGGGAGGAGGAGGAGGAGGAGGAGGGAGGAGGAGGGAGGAGAAAAAGAAGGAGGCGGGGTCAGGAAGAGGAGGACAGACGTTGAAACGAAGGTAGAATTTACCAGTAACCACATCTTATTGCGTTGGGGCATCTCACGGAGACTGTTTCGTTATTTCAAGGTCGTTGCGTTTGACTATTTTCTTAAAAACGACCACCTTCCATTCTGGGCACTTATTTACAAATAAAATATAGGTAATGCAATGCTACGTACTTGTTCACGATTGCTTGGCCCCACCCCAGGTATACATCAAAAGACTGTGAAAACAAGGACAAAAGCGTCTGAATTTCAAATTTGATCGTCTAAAAACCCGAGGTCAAATGAGGTCACGAATTTGGGTCGCTGGTTTGGTTGCCAAGAGCACGGTTGATATATCTTTCCTTTTTTTCCTTCTCCGCGGATATCTTGAGATTCCCCGCATCTTCGCTCGTCAACCGTGATCAAAGTTTCACGCGCGCTAATGTGATAATTGGGGGACGAGATTTGTCAGCCTTGAGAAGGAAGGAGAGAGGGAGAGAGGGAAGGAGAGAGAGAGAGAGAGAGGGAGAGAGAGAGAGAGAGAGAAGGAAAAGGGGTGGGGGTCGATTGTGATGTCATGAGCCATATACTAAGTGAACTTGGGGCAAGAAAGGAAGAGAGAGAGAGAGAGAGACAAAATGGTGGTCACTAGTCACAAAGTCATTTTTGTATTAATTTTCTTTATCATTATCGTCGTACATTAACACAAAGCAGGCCAAGAAACATGAACAAACAGGCCAAGGAGGGAACACAGTATGTAAGTGAGAGAGAAGGAGAGACAGAGTAAGAGATTGAGTGACAGTATGTGTGTGTGTGTGTGTGTGTGTGTGTGTGTGTGTGCGTGTGTGTATGTGTGTGTGTGCGTGTGTGTGTACTTGTGATATATATATATATAGAGAGAGAGAGAGAGAGAGAGAGAGAGAGACAGACAGACAGACAGACAGACAGAGAGGGAGAGAGAGATGACGGAGGATCGAAAATATAGAGATAGAATAATGGGGGATGGGGGTAGATGGCGAGGAGGGGAGGGGGGGGGGGGCTGATGAAATGAGATGCTCGACTCTCCTTTCTTCAAACAACTCGATGACTTCTCAACATTCCGACAAATTGGTTTTCAAGTGACAAATTTCTCGCGCTCGTAGGCAGCCGACAAGCAGGCGAGGCCCACTATCCAAACCCTCGCCCCTGTTTACCCTTCAATTTGCCTCCGTTTCCAGCCGGACCAGCGACCCACTCCAAACCCGACGAGAGGGACTGAATCAATTGTTTTCTTCTAGTCGCCCTGTATTTGTGCTCAAACACTTGGGTAGAAAGGCTACACAATTCCGTGTATTTAAGCAGAAAACGTTTAGCCGTCTCCTCTTAAGTCTCCCCATCCCCATCCCATTCCTCCCGACAAGCTCTCTATAAAAGAAGATGTGGAACTGTTTGTGGTGGGGTTCTTAAGAAAAAAAGACGAATCATGCTTATTTATTTACACCGGTGTTAGGAACCGTGTGACAAGTTGACAACCAATACTGGACAAATATAAACACACCATCCCACGATAGCAAAAAAAAAGGACGCCACCGGGTCATCCTGTCTAATGATGGAATGGTTGGTATCAGGGCCCTGTTGCACAAAACCTACCATGCAAGGTAACTATGCTAGCAATGGCAACTTCTATGGAAACCTTTAATTTGATTGGCTGTCGAGCGGTAGTTACCAATGATGACAACGTTACCATTAATAGTAGGTTTAATGTCCCTGATCTCTCAGCATAAACGAATTCAAAAAGGAAGTGTCATACGTATGTGCTGGTATGTTTTATAATCGAGGTCAAGTGGGTGGACATATATTCCTTGGGCAGGGGGCTACCTTTGTGAATGCCTACATCATGTTTTAATGTCTTGTGATCCAATGTCACTGAATTTGAAAACTAATGTACCCATTAATATCCTGCGTGTGTGACTAAAAGAACTAAAACACAGATTTTTGAACAACGGCATGACACTAAAGTTGACGTAGAAACTCTGTCAGAATGTCAATTAGTAGCCGAAGAGTTATTTGGTTTGTATGGATATAATTAGAAAATAATTACGAAAATGGTTTTCTTTAATTCCATCTAGTCATTGTTTCTGTTGATCTGCTGATTTGGTCATGTTGGTACATTTTGGAAGAAAATTTAGAAATTATTGTGGCGGAAACAACGTAACCACAACGTTGTTAAATATCTAGTTCGTCTTTCGTTTCAATAAGATGCCGCGCATGTCTTGGGCCATATTCTTAGTTAGACTTGCCCCTTTTAATGCTTTCAAAGAAGAAGACGAGTAAAGAGTAAAATGAAGAATGATCCTCGTAACAGCGACCTCCTCCTTGCAGCCGTGTTTGTATCCGCGACCAGCACGACACGAGATGACAGATTGCTCTTTCCGCTAGCCATTTCAAATCGATCAGGATTTCGCTGGTTCCGCCCTTCAATCATTCCAGATGATAAATGCGACTTGTAAACCATATGGTGGCTTGAACAACCACACACAAGAGATGATGGGTGGGGGAGGCGCAGCAGCGAACGCGATCCCAAACAGCGGACGTTCATTTTCGCCTGGTGACTTTCATCAGCGGTGTCTGTGTCCCGACGTATTCAAACAAACATCCAGCAAAATTCAATGCGGATTGCATGCGTGTAATCAAACAAGAAGAGCGGGGGCAGGTCTGACAGACTTCAAGCCATCCTGCGTTGAAGTCATCTTGTCTCATCCACGCTCCTCGCTGCGCCCATATAGCAATATGTCGTAAGCGAGACCCGCGGAGTCGGTTGGGAGGTTCGTGTCGTGTGCAAACCGCGGCCCGGTATATTATTTTTCGTGTGTATGTATTTATACTACAAACGATGTTTGTCTTTTTGCAAAACACGAGGTGGTGAGGGAAAACGGAAGGTAGTCTAAACTCGGGGATGTTATCTCACATGCTCTGTAGCGGCTGTTCTCCGGCCGTCTTGGGTAGGCAAGGCTTCTCCTTCGCCTGTCTCCTCGCTTCCTCTCCTCTCATACTGCTCCTTTCTCCGTCTTATTTTCCTTTCCCCACCATGTAAGTCCAATAAAAGACCACGTTTCTTTGTGGCAGGTTCATATCTTGTCATGCATTTTCCATACATTAGTTTTCATTCACACTCATTTGTCCCGATTGTCAATGTATACTTTAATTATCTAATTATTTAATCATCATCATTGTGTATCATTATTATCAACGTCGTCATCGTTGTCACCATCATCATCAACCCCATCATTACCATCACCATCATCACCATCACCATCATCATCACCACCTTCATCATCATCATCATCATCATCATCATCATCATCATCATCATCATTATCATCATCATTACCTTTATCATCATCCCATCATCACCATCACCATCACCATCATCATCATCATCATCATCATCACCATCATCATCATCACTATCATCATCACCATCACCATACCATCATCATCATCATCATCATCATCATCATCATCATCATCATCATCATCATCATCATCATCACCTTCATCATCATCACAAAAGACATTCCTCGTGACCACTATTGTCATCGACACTATCGTAATCAGTTATCACTACCATCACCATTCTCAGCACCGCCATCATTATCATCATTGTCATTCCCAATCGACTAATTGATGTTATCATCACCATCTTCTTAATCAGAGTTATAATCGGATGAACCATTGTCGCTATTGCTAACACTGATCATCACCAACATCATCATCGTGACCATCGTCATCATCCTCGTCATCCTCATCATCCATAAAAAAATGGGAAAATGAGGTAAAAGTTATGGTAATGCAAGAGGAAGTCAGAAGCTCACGACATGTTAACGATGTTGAAGTTTATTACATCTTCATCAAATACATGTGTCTGGAAGAGGGCCAAATTGAAAACCAGGCCATCACAATAAGTTAGCCTTTCATTATGGTTTCGTCACCAGCAACAGTTACTTTCGAGGAAGAAAAAATGAAAGAAAATTAAGGATCATTTTTATTTGATCTTCAGGAAATAATATGCTTTCACTTTAAGTCCTCGGACCACACACATACAGAGGTGGTTGGTATCTGACTTGATGCTTCTACATTGACTGACACAACCCCTCTCTAACACACTTCCCCATTGTCCTCTCGTCTTAGGACCGCATCCCTAGCTCCAAAGGAAGATACCCACTGACACTCCAGACAATGGGACGAGTGTTTAAACGCCGTCTGACCGCTTGTTTACGAACGCGTCTTCGGGAGCCCGACTTTAAACACGTCTTAAACAGAGTTGATCTATTGCGCGCATTATCTCTCCGCCGTTCCCATCGTCTAGAACAAACGAAGGGCTACTCAGTAACTTAAACCCCTCCCTGACTTGGCTTGTATCCTGATGGCGAGTGATTGACAGGTTCTGCTCACTTTCTCCCTCCTCGGTTGCAAATGAGACGAATGGCTCGATTAGGGTCTTCTAAATATTGCAGATCCATTATCTCACTTTCGGCCGACGACTGGACGAGAGGCACTGCTTCCTGTCCCGGGACGGGTCCGCCGGCCGCTCGGCGTCACACCGAACGGAACCCTGAAGGAAAGGACGAGTGGAGAACAGGAGGAAAGAAAGGATGGACGATGTAGAGGGAGAAAGGGGTGAAAGCTAGAGGGAAGGAAGGAAGAAAGAAAGGCAGAAGAAACGATAGAATATCTATAAGTAGAAAGGGTGAAAGATAGAGGGAAGAAAGGATGGCAGTAAGGCAGAATAAACGATAAAAAATCTGGAAATAAAAAGGGTGAAAATTGAGGGAAGAAAGGATGAAAGAAATAATGAAGAACGGATGGAAGATCTCGAGAAGAAAAGATGGTAGGTAGAGAGAAGGGGGAATGGAACAAGAGAAACAGATAATTTATAAGCATAATCATGTAAACCACTTTTAACTGATCTTTGTCAGATGAAATGTAAAAAAAAAGAATTTGAAATAATGTTCTTAATAACTTGACATGTTCAAGTATATTATAAAACTATTCTTTGTAGCTTTGCTTGCAATTGTTCTGTCATCATTCGTGTCATTACTGCAACATTAGCGCCTTTGATTGTATCTGTTTAATTGTCTTGTATGTTGAAATGAAAACATCAAATTAAAATGCAAGGTTATCGAAAGAAAAACAACAGCGATAGAACAACATTGGACAGAAAGTGGATTGAACAATAACGGAAATAAATTAGAGAAACTAAATAAAAATAAACAAGAACATAACATTCCTAAAGGCATATCATGACTTATCAACTTTAACTGTCTGTCGTCACGTCAAATTGGAAAGGACAGGGTAATATGGTTCACACCGCAATACGAATACTGTATTGTATTCATTAGCACAATCATGAATAATCATGTGCTTCAAATGACATTGCAGAGGACATCAATCAAAATTGTATGCTATGCACACTTATAATAAATTGTTTTTAATAATTGAATAGATTCGAATGATACCCATATCCAGGGGCGGATCCAGGGGGGGGGGGGGGGGCGTAGGGGCTGCCGCCCCCCCCCTGCCTTTTTGACACGAGAGGGGGCCAGATCGGCCGTGGCTGGCCCATTCCCCTTTTCAGGCTTGAAACAAAAAAATCATCCACCAACCCCACCCCCCCCCCCCCCAAAAAAAAAAAAAAAAAAAAAAAAAATGAAATAAAAAAATATGTCATATTAAATCATAGTTTTTTAATTCATAACACCTCCTTTTGAAACGAGAGAGGGGCCGAATCGGTCGCGGCTGGCCCATTCCCCTTGCATTGGCATGAATGATAATGTTCGGTATCATATTGATTGTTGTTTTATTGTATTTACGCACACAGACGTTTGCAACATTATTATCAAATAAGGGTCTGCTCAATTAAGTCTGACAACCGAATCTGATGCGTTGATTTAGAGAAAGAATTTTGTTTTTAACTTTAGATAAAGTTCCCATAAGGCAGAGGACACATATTTTTTTACACCAGGCGGCAGTTGGTTCGATTTAAAGGTGAATGATGACACGATAAAGTAGAATTTAGTCTTACTGAAAAAGAAGAGAAGGATTATCATAATCATCGCACGTCAATATTGCGCAGGGTCGGGTCTCCTCTCCCCCACTTTTGAAGAGAGAGGGGACACAATCGGCCGCTCCAGGCCCATTGCCCTTTTCAGACTTGAAAACAACAACAACAACAATAAAAATGACATCAATTCATAACGCTCCAAGTCATGTCCTGACCGGGCCGCGCCGGCGGACCATTTGAAGCCAAATATGCAACAGTAGCAACAAGGCCCGCGCAACGGTATGAGCGCGGACAGGTTGTTTTGTTTGTTTGTTTGTTTTGTTTTTTGTGGGTGTGAATTTATGCATGCCTTGTGTCGTATTTGAGTTTGTGTGGTAATATATATATATATATTTAGTTTAGTTTTTGTGTGTTATGCTCATGATGTCCAACTAATTTTGTTTTCTAAATCACTTTTGAGAACAGACGGACATCCCCTCTGTATGTTTATGTCTTTATATGAAATAAACCTCATCTAATTTAACTGAATTGCATGGAATTGCATTTAACAATGATATATCTGAGAATGTATGAATTAATCTTCATTTATTTCATTCAATGATAATCATTTTGAATCAATCAATTTTGGACAAAGTGCATGTAGATCGAAAATAAAAGACTTCAACGCAACATATTATCAGTGTTTACAGGTAGCCCGTCCCATATGCAGACCTAATTCTGAAAGTTCCCTGACTTTGTCATCATTTCAGAGAGAGTGGCTATGTAACATTTATCTGGAATCGACAAAGCGTAATATTCGGTTTTGAGGAAAGAATCTTCGATATTTGATTGAGCTTTCTTTTTTCGTACCACGAAAATAGTCGTAATTTCAAATTGTGTCAACGGTCGTCAATCAATTGGAATAAAATTTCAGTGAAAACTAGTCAGATTTTCATATATTCTACGGGAATACCTTAAAATTTCACAGTTGGTATCCCAAATATACGTGCTAAATATGTGCAAACTCTCGTGAAGTTTGCAGATGTTTGTAAAAGGGACGGGCTATCTTTAATGTATGTGTTGGTGAAAACTAGTTAGATTTTCATTATTTATTCTACTACCTCTGAAGTTAAAAAATTCACAGTTGGTATCGTCATAGCTCATCTGGCTTCTTCCCCTGAGTATGTGATTGGGGCATAGTCTGTGTTACCAGGCATAGTTGTTAACAGTCTGGGTTGTGTCCATGCACCTCACAGTCTAGTACCTAGGCTTGGGCTGCAATGACACTGAGGAACGTTTTGACAACGCAATCAATCCGTCAGATTGCAAAGTCATCTGTTTTTTTTTTTATGAAACTAAAACAAAATTCTGACCAAAACGATATATGCGGGGCGAGGAACGAGGGCTGGCGAGATCGAAGGATCAAGAGTGACCAGACCGGTTACTCATCATGAGCAACAAAGGAGTTGCAGTAATGAATCCACTTAAATACCGCAAATTGAAGAAAAAATGGGCCAGAAGAAAAGAGGGACACGCTCGAAAACAAGACAAAAGCGAAACAATTTGGTTTCTCTCCAAGCTCTTGAAAGCAAAAGGAAAACAAAAGAAGAAATCCTCTGCCTGTATGCCAACGCACGATAGTTGCTTTTCAGAGAATAATCGAGAACGAATGAAGGTGAAGACGAAGAAAGGAAGAGAGAGAAGAGCAATGTTTGCCAGGCTTAACCTAGCTGGTGTTTCTATTTGTTTCATCGATGTAACATTATTGCCCAAACAACGGACGACTGTTCAGAGATTTTTCGCAACGCGATTTTGTCGAAGGTTATGGTTCTCCCTTTTTAAGCCCATTGTTGTGACGTTTATTCTTCTCGGATTTGTGGAAGGAATTCCCTTCGCTCTGTCATTGGCCGACTCGAAGAGGCCACGCCCATGGGTTGCCAAGGTGTACAGCCCATATTATGTCAATCATTCGTTTAGCGCATTTTTTTTTCTGAGTGATTTATCGTATTTGTCGAAATAATAACCGATTTACTATGCAGTTACGATTAATATATCAATCGAAAATCAAGTTGCCGTCAATCACAGTCGTTTGTGATTTAGTGTCCTGCAGTTGTTTTTGTTTTCTATTAAGGTGATGTGTGTGTGTGTGTGGGGGGGGGGGTATGTATTTAATGTCGTTAACAATAATACAACATGAACTGCACCAGATTTCCACAAAGTTCATGCCTCCATTGCGGCGTACTCAAATATAATTATGCGATTGTATGAAAATTGGAGGTTGGAGAGGCCGTTTGATTTAACCCTTCATTTACTTTGGGCTTTCTATTTTTTGTTAGCCCTGGGGCTTGCGTGTATAACTTGTGCAAGATAAATATCAATGTCACATCAAAAGCTACTAGTATACTGTTCCTGATCTCGAGGACATTGCGATCCATTAGATGGTTCGAAGCATGTTTCTATACGGGCTATTATATCGCTTCCCTTTTACTTATCAACATTGAAATAAAAGAGAGAGCAAATGAGAGAGAGAGAGAGAGAGAGAGAGAGAGAGAGAGAGAGAGAGAGAGAGAGAGAGACAGAGAGAGAGACAGAGAGAGAGACAGAGACAGACATACAAACAGAGAGAGAGAGAGAGAGAGAGAGAGAGAGAGAGAGAGAGAGAGAGAGAGATAGAAAACGAGAATAGTTCTGGTTGTTTAAATGACAGACGGAATATACTTTATAGACACGAAGACGATTTAGCGGAGAAGACCAATTGAGAGCTCGCATCCGCGGACACGACTAATTGGTCGTTATAGAGTACGTGTAAAGTCTAGCTTTGTTCGCCACCTCACATTCACTCATGAAAATGTTTTGGCGCCGGTAGAAGAAAAACTAAAACGGGAACATTGAATAGAAGCGCAAATATATCGATCGACAGGTTTGTTGATACATTAGTTTGATGTAGTTTGACGTAGTTCGTTTGATTAGTTTGGGTTGGGGTGTACTTAGAATAGAATACGGGCGGATAGGTAAGTGGGATATGCCGTGACTCTGTACTTTCACTCAATGAAGACATTTTTCCTTAAAGGGAAAGTCCACCTTTAATTTAACTTGGTTTCAATCATAGCAGAAAATGAGAGCAACATTTTAGAAAAGGTTTGACGAAACTCCGTCAAAGGATAAGAGCGACATAATATTTTTAAAGTCTTAATTTGTGATGTCACTTGCGAGCTGCTCTCACATATGCTGTGTGCTGTATGATTCCATGAATTGCCTATTTTCTGTTTTTTTCTTTATGAAGGATTTTTTTTCATTGAAATATATGTGTAAAAGCATGTGTTTAATGATATATCAAATGAACTTGTAAAATAGTATATAAATTATTCCTTTGGCAATACATTTTGAGAAATTAAATAGTGCAAAAGGGGGCGAAAGTTGTGAGTAGTAAATGACTCAATATGATTTGATATATATTCCAGGAAGTTTGATGCTAATCTAAAAATGACAATCATACTCATGATTTAAATATTGATCTGCGTACATTACGACATTTCACATTTTTAGATATAAAAAATGAATTTAAAATGGAATTGAATTTGATATATTTCAGCAGTTTTTATGATAAACATGAATTGCCAACTAAGGTCATCTTTGAGTTTCTCGACTGAAATCAAAGGATACTTTAACAATGAATACAAAAGAAAAGAAGAAGGAGGAGGTGAAGGAGGAGAAGAAGAAAACGTCACCAAATAGAATTGAGCTCAAAACGAACTTACATCTCTTCGAAAAGCAAAACAAACCACTGGAGAAGGTCCTAGGCATTCCTGAAGGTGACGTAATAATAGGGACGACCTCAGCTTTTCACAAAAAGGTGCAAAATCATCGCTTTTCAAGAAGCACTTGTCACTTGCGAGCGCACTCGTTCTGTTTGTTTCCCCTTCCTCGAGTTCCTTTACTCCGCTCGTTTGTTTTTCCAATTTAGGTAACGAAATAAGAAAGGCTTGTTTTCGCGAGAGCAATAGACGGAATTCCATCTCAATTATCTTTAGCTCATTAAGGGTACTGCGACTTTGAATTAAGAGGGGTGTATAAGGAGGGAGAAGAAAGCTCTCGCAAGGACCACCCATTAGCCACGGGAGGTATCTGTCGTCGTTAGGTCTGTAACCGATGTGTAAGAGGAGAGGAAGAATATGACAAGTGTCCGTGAAGGAAACGGAAAACCGTTACAAACATAACGGGAAAGCGAGAAAAGACACATCAACAGTTTTCCTTACAATTTAGATCTGTGTATTTGTTCTAACATGTCGCCACGTTTGTTATTTATTCCACCTTCACCTCCCCCTCTCTGGGCGTACAACCGGATTAGCGTTTTAACTGTCCTTTCTCTTGGAGAATTGTTTCACTTACAGCTCAGGATTTTAACTCTTCATGCGCCATTGACGCAGTTTTGCACTTGCAGTGCACACCCAATTCATAGAGCACGAATTTATGTACTACGGCAAGGGTTCATGAAAACCGTGTACACATCTATGGCAATGTGTCACACAGACTTGAACGTAATATCACACAGAATCAAATTAGTTGTAACCGTGAACTTCAGGGATTACACATTTAACGTCGGAGCTTTTACTTTGATTGTAGTTAATTCGACCTATCGAGTTGTCATGAAATAGTCACAACATCACAAATAATATTTTCTTTAAACTATGCAATACTTTTAATCAGTACTTACAGGCGGGCACGTATTCACCCGATCAACTTTGAATTAACTCTGAATGTAAGTATTTAGTTGGAAACATTTTACGCATTTTTTATGACTATGTAAAATCTGACTACCCTATGCGGGAATTAATGATTCCAGCTTTTACCCAATATTTAAAAAAATGAAAGTAAAGGAATGGAATGAATATCAGTAAAAAAAAAAAAATTCGGCAGTGAAGATGTCAGCATATCAACTGTTTCGAAATGAAATATACGAGAAATACATAAACAAAAGTATTCTTTGATGAGTGAAAAGACAGAGCTTCATCAAATAAATACGACATAGAGTCACGTGACATTTCTACATTACTGTACAGTATGATAGGTAGAAATGAAGAGGCCGAGTGTGTCTTAAAAACATGATAACCTCGCCTTGGTTTGTTTTCACACACAGCAGAACGCTTTCCTTAGAAAATATGAAGAGAAATAGGGAGGAAGAAAGGAAGGAATAAAGAAAGAAAGAAAGAGAGAATCGGTAAATCAGTAATTAGCTTCTGTCATCCCACCACCATGCCAGGGCCCAGGCGTTCAAATAGCCCAAAGCGTCGACAAAATCCGCCAAATGAAGCCCGTGTGTCAATGTGTGTACAATGGGCACGGGCACGGGGCTTGTGTGCTGGAGAGATGTGGAGCAAACGATGAGAGGTGAGCCCTCGTTTTACGAGCAGCTCCGAGCCGTTCACACTAACCCGACGAGTCTGAAGTTAAGTTCTCACGAGTCAGACAGATTACTGTTCAAAACGAGTTGTGTGCATTACGGAAGAAAATATGGAGCAGCAGCACGTATAGACCTCATATATATATTTTTTATCGACATGACTGACGGGGTGATCAAAATCGAGGTGGAAACGTCGTCATCTAAATATATGTGCTCATGTACAGATTAGAATGCTACTCCTTCTCCTAAATTTTTGGTGTAGCTCACGATTGTTTTCATCAACGCAAGTTAAAAAACACACTGGAAAATGCAACATACAACCCAGGGAGGTGCACACTCACACCTCCTTGATACAACCCCGTCCGGTCCCAGCGAAAGTGCCACCACTCACAGAAATTGATGTGAGCAGTGTGAACAGGGTCGAACCGCTCGGGGTTGAAATCGAGAGAAAGGTGTTGGACGAGTTACACTTGGGCTAAGAATTTGCCTTTGAGATTTCCGTAAGACCTTTCGACACTTGTACGCGCTTTGTGTACAGAAGCCCGCGAGATCTTGTTTGTGTGTGTGCGAACCAATTTGGGTTTCTGTTTGCTAATTTGTAACGATGCATTATTCGCCCCTTCACGACTTTCTCCTCTAAATGGATGAGACGCACACGTCTTCAAGATCCATGCAATGCTCATGACGTCACGCGCCATTGAAGAAAAATTTAACCGCTGCCACCCACATTGGCGGACTTATTCCATCCTTTTCTTTCCCCCTCCTTTTTTTTTTGGTGAAAGTTGCCGAAAACATTTGAACAAAAGGGAGGACAATGTTTTTTGAAGGGCTTCGACGCTCTGTTTTTAATCGGCAGTGGAGCAGTCAGCGCACCAACTTTAATTAAACTCACACCTTAATTCTCAATGGAGAGCGTGAAGAATCGCCCCGTCCAAACATTCTGTCTTGAAAAATATTTCTTGAGCTAAACAAACCCTCCTCGCGATCTGAACTGAAAAGTTGTTTCAATTGAACTGAAGGTCGAGCTCCAAGCTTCAAAGATGCCGACAGATAAAGACATGATAATCGGGGGAAACGCAGGGAAAGAAAGAGAGAAGATGTGGAACTCAATACTTGTTTTTAAAGGGAGATAATATCATAATTATAGAATCTTTTGTTTTGCAGTAGGACTTCAAATATGAGATGATAAAAGAACTTGAATCATAAGAATACCAGCGTGAAGGCGAATGCTGATTTGGGCGTTAACATCACAATAGACAGTTTGAAGTTGAACGATCTGAGCCATAACCAAAGTAAACACGATAGCTCAGGATTACCACTGCATGAATCACATTGGATTTTCATCAATCGCGAACATCATTATTATGTTTAACGCAAAATTATATTTGTAGACAATTAAAATCTAGATTTATGTGTTAGTGATGCAAACAGCTTTGAAATATTGTATACTATTCAAATCTATCAATAGTTACCTAATGTAAATAATTTACAAGAATTGCTTTATTATCATGTTTTGATACTATAACAAAAAAGATTGGAAACTAGTAAATGCAAATTGAAAATTCTAGTTCAGGTTTCATGTAAATTCAAGCTTCGCTTGAGTATATTTCTTTCAAGGTTGATATCTTCTTCTGTGTTCTGTTTGAAGTTTTTAATCTTACTCTCTTCGTGCTGTACGTCCATGCCCGTAGCGCTGTTTGCCCTATCAAAACTTGGAGCCAGAATCCGAAGCGGGGTGGTCCCTGAGAAGACAAACATCGGTAGTACGTGCCCCGGGAGATACTGAGATAGATTTCGACAAAGGTGAAGACTTGTTCAATTGATTATCTTCTTCTCAAACTCCTTCTTCCATTTCTTCTCTCCCATCTTCTTCAGTTTCCTCCTCCTCTAATTCTTTGTTTTGGGTATTTATTTATTTATTTTTTTCTCCTTCGACAGTTTGCTCTTCATCTTCGACGTCTTGTCGACGTCTTGTCCTTCTTAATATTTTTCGTCATACTTTTATTTTTGTTTTTCATCTTCTTCTTTATATTCTCCAACGACTTCCTCTCCTCTGGTGTTCTTCTCTTTGTTATTTTATATCTTGTCATTCTTCCCCTTCTCCTTCGTTTTTTTTTTTAATTTCAGTTTACTATTTCATCCTAATCCTCCTTCTTCTACTCGTATTAATTTGTCTCATTCGTCGTTTCTTCCTTTATATCATTGTCTTTTGCTCCTTCTCTCTTTCTTTCTTTCTTTCTTTCTCTCTCTCTCTCTCTCTCTCTCCCTCTCTCTCTTAACTTTGTTTGCTCTTAATATTCTTTTCCCCTTGTTTTCCACCATTCCTCATTCTTTTACTTCCTCTCCTCCCCTTATTCCTCTTTTTCGTCTATGTCTTTTTAGTCTTCCTCTTCCCCTTCTCCGCCTACTCGCATTCTCCTTCATTTTCACTGTTACATGCGGAATATAAGCAAAATGTTTCTCTAAATATCCAATATACATGATATGGATGGTATACCATTACGACCACGTCCAAGAAACAGAGGTAACGATATTCGTCCATGGATCTATACACCTTTGGTACTGGCAAGAATGATTTTCTCAAAACAACTCTGACAATTTTCACCCGCAATCAAAGTTAGAGCAATTGATGTAATTTCAGGACCTTTTTAGAGCGCCCTTCCTAGCCATTTTCGTTATTTTTCTGTTGATGTGCACACATATTATAGTAAGGATTATTTTTGTTACTTCACTCAGTAGCTACAATCTCATAGCTCTATGAACAAGATTTATTCCTTCACCACAACCACCCCTCCCCCCCCCCAAAAAAAAACAAAAACAAAGGGGGAAATGATGAGGAAAATATGAGAGAGCATCTCGCACGTGACGTCATAAACTTAATACTTTCAAAAATCACAACAATCTTTCTTATCCCTTGATGGATTTTCCTAAAACCTTCAATGTTTTTTGTTTTCATGTTTTTGCTTTCATTCAAACCAACTTAACTTCAGGGTGAAATTTTCCCTTTTAATAGCCCTCTCATGATTGAAATAACTATATAAATGCACACTTATTTTACTATTTGAACTTGATATGTTTAAAAAAAATCACACGTTATGTTAATGATAACACACAATCAGCCTTTGCATATGAACTATAACCCTTTCCACATCACCGCCGTAGATTCGGTTCAATTATACATGCACATTATGTAGAGCAGCATATCGTCTGGTGCAAAAGGAGTTCGTCCTAAAAACCTCCGCGCTAAAGAAAGGAACGGTTCTGAGGAAAATGTGTGTCACGGCGTATAGTATCGTCAACGAAGGGAAATGTCATCCAAACGCGTGTTTACATTTTCCTTTGCAATGTTTTCATTCCGACAAGGAACGAAAATAAGTCTGCCAATTACTGGGAATTAAAATCCTTTCACCTTGTTATTCCGGAAACATTTGAAGCGCGTTCTGGTACAGCTATACTCACAAAGTCAAACATTGGAGTAGAGTTTATGGACAATTGTTAACATTGTTTCTCTCCCCCGTCTTTTCACTGCCTCACTCGCTGGTGCTTTTGTGGTCAGATTTTCTTAAGTACGCGTTAAAAGTTTTCCTTTCGACGATTTCCCCCCAAATCAGACTTGACTGTTAAACGATCAGGGTATATCGATTTAGGATAAATCAATCTTCGCTTAGTTTAAATGCACGGTACACGTGTATTCTTTCGAGGTTAGTTTTTGTTGTTGATATCTCTTTTCATCCTAACACTGTGAAGCGATTTTTTTTTATATATATCAAACTCGTTTCTCCTTTATGTCCCGGTTTCTCCCTCCGAAGGACGATAAAAGAGAGAACGGAAAAACTTGGAGAGACCGAGATGCAAAACAGAGTTGAATGGACGTGGCCTCGCTGTGCCAAAAACTTCTTGGTTTGGTGTGAAGTTTTGAATAACGTCGCATCAAAACGAACTGCCTAATGATGTTTTTACGAACAGTTACCACTTCAACAGAGGACTCTTTTTGTCGGTGTTTGATGTTTTAGTGTGTGTGGATAAACTTAAACATGCCATTGAAATAACGATGCGTATACACAGCGGGTCTAATTTACCCGTCGAGAATGGGGCAAAGTCAAAAATGGAGCAGGAGAACAAGCGGAGCTTTGCGCTCCGATGGCCACTTGGAAGTGCGAACCTATTCAATGCCACCAGTCAACCAAGAGCGAAAATTGGTTAAGGATATGAAAATATTACAACCCTAAACGAGATTTATTCTCAAAATATGACATGTTTTATTTATCCCCAAATTGACAGGTCGCGTCCAATCTTCTCGCAAAATTGAAAAGTGAGGAGGAAATAGAGGGTGGGGTAGAGAGAGGGGAGAAAAGGAGAACGATATAGCAAACCACGTAGCTGGCTGCGGTATGGTCATGGGCGTGTATTATGTTGATTGAAAAACATAAAGATTTATTCTAGATCCCCGCGTCTCCGCATAATCGATGACTCTGAAGGATGACCCCGGGGCGTGTGGACACAAAAGATGGCAGAAAACAACAAAGAGATGTGGCCGGGAAGAGTCACGTGACCCCAAGAGCTGCCCAAGGAGGAGAAAAATGAATCAGAAGCTGTATTTATCCGGGACTCAACAGGGCGCAACCACTGCTGTAAATACAAAGTCAGAGCTCCGGAACACCCGACACCCGGGCTCACATGTTTTACAATCCTACACCCACACACGCACACACGCGCACACACAATGTTTTTTTTTTTCCCAGGATAGAGCACGATATCCTTAATACTAACTGGGTGGATACCTACAATTTCTTTGCACAAATGAAATCACCCAAGAAAGCCCTTTCACTAAAATTTAGCCAAACACACACACACACACACACACGCACACACACACACACACACACACACACACACACACACACACACACACACACACACACACACACACACACGCACACACACACACACACACACACACACACACACACATACACACGCACACACACACACATACACACACACACATACACACACAAACACACACACACACAAACACACATATATACATACATACACGCACAAACATACATAAACACACACACACGCGCGCCCTTTTCTCCACCCCGCCCTGCCCCAAACTCCACTCTTGTTACCCTTGCCTTCGCCCCAATCATGCTTCGCCCCTCCTTCATGTTCACAGTTTTCACCTTAAGGCCAGTAGGGGATTTCATATGTCTATTTATCGGGATTTATATTAATACGAATGTCTGTCGCTAACTAGCCTCCCAATCAATCAATCAATCAATCAATCAACCAATCAATTAACCAATCAATTGATAAACCAACGAACCGATCTACCAAAGCCATACAAACGATCCATTCATCAATATGACCAAGCAACCAAGCAACCGTCAACCAACCATTTACTACCCAACCTGATAACCAACTAACCAAGCAAGCAAGTAACCAACTAACCAGTCAACCAACCAACCCCCATCTGTCAAACAACCAACAATTCAATTAACCAAGTTGCTTTCCAACAAACCAACCAATCACCCAACCAACCAGTTAACTGATCATGCAACAAACGATCTTGCTTTCCTACTACCTAACCAAGCGACCAAAGTAACCAACTGACCAAACATCCAATCAAATATCCAACTAGTTAGTCAACCAACCATCTAACTAACCGGGTTACTGACCAGGCAGCATACTAACGAATCGACCAACTAACTGACCAACCACGACCAACGTACCTGCTAACCAAACCTGCCCACCAACCTACTAACCAATCAACCACAAACCATCAACCAACCAATCAACCAACCTACTTATCAACCACCAACCAAATAACCAATCTACTAACCAACCAACCACCAACCAATCATCAATCTATCAAAGAACTAAACAACCAACCAACCACCAACCAACCAACCAACACACCCACCAAAGAAGCAACTAACCAACTAATCGATCAATCAACCAATACAAAAACTGCAAACTAATCCACCAACCAAGCAACCAACCAGCCAGCCAACTAACCAACCTACTTACTAATCAATATGCCAACCAACCATCAACCAACCTATTAACAATCCAACAAATAAATAATGTATCAACCCCTCTCGCAATCAATCCACCCAATAACTCAATCACGCAGGTAACCAATTACACAATTTCTCAACAATCAGTCAACCAACATTGTTGCTCAAAAGTATGTACCTTTACTTATATCTTACTATACCTTACTAGTATCTTTGGTATCTATCTTAACTTCATCAATATGATAAGATACATGGCGAACCTTTACCCAGTCCACATAGTGCAATACGCCACCTACAATACAAAAAAAGAAAGGAAGACGAGGAAAACATGCACACAAGGGTGAAAGTGATCACTGATATTCACAACTAAGATAACTACGTCTTCTTATTCATAATAACCATTTGATTTGTTGACAATTTTGAATGTATGCTTATATGGCACACGATGATATGGGGATGCTTGGGAAGCATAGTCTGTACTTTGTTTTAATAAAGGGGTTATCATTGGTTGAAGTGACGACGGCTTTTAAAATGAATGTTTACGGATGAATTTGCGTGTTTGGGCGGTATATTAAAGCTTCCAGGTCCATTGAAAACAGTTTGGCTGCGATGAATGAAATAGGTGGTAACAAGTAGACGAACAAAAATACACGGAAATATATACACCAAATCCTGAATTATGGGAAGATGGGACTTTATCTGTTTGGGAGATCAGATGAAGGAGGAAAAAGATGGAGGGGGGGGGGGACGGGCGGTGTAAAGAAGATGACGAAAAAGAAAGAGATGATAACAATGTTGAAGTACAAGAGGACTCGTAAATTACGCCGTCTCCCGCTTACCGTGCTTACCATTAGGGAATGCAAATATACAAAATGACACGGGAAGACAGCTTGTTGGCGGGGTAAGCGGGCCGAATACACAAACAATCACAAACAAGAAGCCCAAGCAGGCAAGCCAGAAAAAAAAAAGAGAAGGAAAAAAATGGCCAACATGAAAATCATCTGCCTATTTGATTTCTTTTCGAAATGTTTCGAAGCTTTCCCGAGGACAGTCGACACACGTCCGATATCTCTTCTTTGTTCGATGTGGACACCGGCCATGTTTTTTGGGTAATATTTTGGTTGAGGGAGGGGGAGGGGACTTAAATCATATTGCAAACCAAATTGTTTATTGCAATTTGTCATTTCTAAGATGTGCGGTATTTCCCTGTGGTAATCATGATAATTGTTTATAAGAGCGCGTACAGGCAAACGCTTATTTAATGGTCCTTTTCAAAAACGTTTTAGTTATTATAGAAATGCTTTCACGCATTCTAACGGTTCTTTGTTCTAAATTGTCTCTTGTTTTTCGTTAGTCATTCATTCATAATTAGAAGAAGTGCTTCATTCCGAATTGTCTTTAAGATATTTATGACATTAAAACAATATTTTTTTTTTTTGCTTCAGTGAATCTTTGAGGATCCGTATTTGTTAGTTCTGCATGATGATGCAGACAATAGGGTCTGAAACTATGGAGACTAACTATCATTGCATGTACATGACCTCAGGGGCACAGCTGTGGCAGGCCAGGCTCTAGTCTTGTCTTGCAGACGGGTGTTTGGAAAAAATGTGCTTGTAGACGGTGCTACGGTAGGATGGCGAGGCAACCGCCAGAGCAGATGTAGCAGAGGTACTAGGCTTTGAGGTGCATGGACAAAAAACCCAATCTGTCAACAACTATGTCTGGTAACACAGACTACGCCCTCATGACGTCATAGCTCCCCTGGCTTCTGGATGAGAGAAGATGGGATTGGAGCATAGTCTGTGTTACCAGACAGTTGTTAGCAGACTGGGTTGTGTCTATGCACATCACAGCCTAGTACCTACAGCCAGAGCAGATGTTAGAACAGACAACACGATGCTGAATGATATTTTAGATGTGTGGCATAATGTCTACATTATAAGATAAACTATAATGAAGGGTTGAGGTTAGATGGAATGAAACAATTGTAAATAGGCGAAGAAAAGAGAAGAATGAGAAAGCAGAAAGTTGACATTGAGAAAGGAGTAAGACGACTGTAAGAATAACAAATTGTTTTCATTTGTGTATTTTCTATGATAACAGAGAGATGGGGGGGATAGGGGTAGAGAGTGAGAAACGGAGAGAGGGAGAGAGAGAGAGAGAGAGAGAGAGAGAGAGAGAGAGAGAGAGAGAGAGAGAGAGAGAGAGAGAGAGAGAGATACGGAAAGAAAGAGAGATCGTGCGTCCGGGAGAGAGGGGGAGATAAAGAGTTCGCAAACAGACGTGGCAGTGATTTCACATTAATGAACACTATCGACGCATCGGTTACAAATTGGAGGAGTAACCCCAAGAGAAGTGAAACGCTGAGAGGGATCTTCATTAAATCTTAATCAAAGCGTCAAACCCGTCTCAAATCGTCACGAGATTGTTTCTCTCTTGACATGAGTTATCACCCGCTTATATAACAACTTTTAGGCATTATTCTTCTGATTATTAGATCAGAGCAGGGCTGAATAAACAGGTAGGTTTCACGGATGTTGCCAAATCCGTCAAAAGGATTTGGTATTAATGGGCGCGTGGGTCTCATCATGAACGAAACTGCAGGGGAAATGGGTGATTTGATATAACACGCGACCGTACAACGAACTGCTATGACGTGTATAACAAATGTATATGTGAACGCGAGTGTAGGGTGAGAGTAGAACGCATTGCATTGCAAATTACGTAATTAGTGCCACGTGCGATATGATATGCAATCAACAAACTAACAGATGATAATATGAATTGATACAAGGGTTTCGGAAGAGTCGAATTGAATTGAAGATATCCCTTCACTTGAAACCTTCGATTAGCAATCCATTTTGATGTATCTAATCCATAGCATAAAGTATTCTTTTTGATTTAAACTGGTTGGCATGCATTGAAAGTTCTTCATGCTTTTATGTGAGATAAGCGGGGGAACAAACATACGCACAGTACAACAACTAGAATTTGAAAGCTATGTGCATCCAGTCTGCGTAATGAACAGCATTCATCCTTTCAAGTAAGATCGACGACAACATCAAATTAAAAACATGAGAGTAAGAAAAGAAATCCGTACACAAATAGTTTGCTGTTTCTGATTGTCTACTAGTGTCTTTTAATTCATTCATTTACTAAGTCAAAGTCAAACATTATCTTCACGCATTTCAGCTGCAACATATTACATCTAAATAAAAATCACGAAGAAAAAACAAATCATTGCATAGTTAGACGGTTAGTTTCGGTTAGCGAAAATAGTAATACTCCATCTCTATCTAAAACATATCATTTACCAGCCATTTGAATTTATTCTTTCCCTGTTCAATAGTAAATTTATGACAAATATATGTTTGGAAGCGAGAAATGAAGTAGCCAAGAAGTAAAGGTACATTTACGAAGCCGTTTCAAATTCATGATAAATTCAGGAATTGTCTTCAAATCAAACACACAAATAGGCAGTCTGCACACATGTCGAGTTTGGTCCAATAATGGGCATATGTCATGGCCCACATCTTCCTTCGATATTCTTAATTTGCAAGAAAATCAATGGAAGCAACTTAGAAATCATGTACCCCCACGTGTCTACTAGAGTTATGAGAGAAGCGGAGGGTGAAAATCTATGTCATACGACTTATTGAATTGATTAGGATGCAATTTTTGACTGGTTTGATTGGAGAGTGTCGTGGTAGCATTACAAAGTACCTTCAACAAGATACGCAATCCTCATTACTGCTCTCCACCCGGGAGTATAGACGAATATGGGATAGAATTCAGTGAGTTTGGCCCAGCATCGCAAATAACACGATGGAGAAGTCAAAATACTTGTTCAAAATTCTATATCGTCCTATAGAATTGAACATAATCGCACCGTAAATTCTTATAGTAAACCATTCAAATGATCTATACATTCATCATATCATTAGTTGACATATTATCTGATTAGTTTTAAGTGATATATGATGAGCATATCTTTAAAATACACCATGTTACCATAACAATGAGATGAATTTTCAATTCACTGTAGCGTTGCTCCATGTAGAACAGATTATTATATTTTGATATTTTAATACTTTCCCCGTCAAATTATTGATTACTTTGTATTCAGGAAGAAAATTGGTCCCTTTTCTCAAAGTGTATCAGCGTTCAATATTTCAGACACAAGAGGAAGAAAACAAGAACTAAGCAAAAGCAAAAAAAAAAAAAAACCTCGACAGCACCACGCCTCTGCAATCTGACTGTGCTCGTCATGTAGGTATTAAATTCTATCCCTTTTCAAACACTGATTTACGCTCATGTACACTAGAAATGTTACTACTATGTGTAGTAACCTAACAGTGATCAATATATAAGAACATACCCGTCAAATTGAAGTCAAGATAATTGATCTCTTCAACCGAGAAGAGAACGCTGACCTAAATATGTTGCATATTCTGTTAAAACATATCGTATTTTTATTGACTTTCACGAATTTACTACATATCAATTATCATTAAAACATTTCGGGTGTGAAATATAATCCCAGCTCAAAGGATTACACAATTCTTAAACTGTGTTCGCTTAGAGCTTTGTAGATCAGATCAAATATATTGACTGCACAATCCTTGCAATTATCTTTTCCTATAACCATGATAACTCCTCGTCAAATTATCGTCTTACTTCAACGAATAGGTTGAAATAGATTGAACATTTTCATCCATGTGATAGCGATGAACGCCAGACTACATAACCGTTATCTTCGTTATTTCATATCAAATCTTAATTATAATGTTCTTACATAACACGCTAAAAAGGAGATTAAATTTCAACAGAACTGGACTCGAAGGGAAGCCCAAGCATATGATGTTGATAATTTATAATCAACGCTAGAAAATATAGCAAAAGAACATTGTAAGAAATTAGGAAGCACGCGAACAATATTTTATAAGACAGTTTACATTTTCTCATAAACTGACTGTGCTGTGCACAACTCATTTTATCTACGAGAACTTTCATGTCAGATTGAAACTCGTAAGGCTTTGGTGTGATCACAGAACATTTGAAATTCATACGAATTTGCAGCTAGATATATAGTAATTATATATATACACACACATGTAGCTAGAATATTCACTTCAAAATATACCACGAAATATTGCAAAGTATTATCCATCATGTTCATGCGTGGTCATATCAAAATTATCATAAATTTACATCAGATCACTTGAAAGGCTCTTTTCAGTATCTGTTCTCATTGGTCGCTTTATATATGTCGTAAGCATCATCGCTATGAATGACACACCTGAAATGTACATTCGGTAATCCACTTGCTATGCATGCTATGAGAAATACGACGGAAAGAAATACAATATTTTCATGAAAATTGGTCCTATCTCTTAAGTTTATCAGCGTTCGATATTTCAGAAACAAAAGGCACGATGTATACGTACCCAGTAAATCAAGAACATTGTCGATTACATGAAAGTTTCAAGATACCTGTAGGTAGTGCATGCTTAGTCAGCTCCAAAAAGAGTTTATTTTTGCGTTTCCCCGTATCAAATGACATCAAATTTGGTCCTTCTGGTTACATTGAGTTCATTACGATATAAAAGTAAGCAGTTAAAGAATGAGAACATTTTACATTTTCACTGTCTTCTTATAGTCGGTAGTTCCTTTCTCTGACCGGTCTGGTTTCAAGCGACCAAGGCTTAATCGCGTACGGGATCGACATCAATGATAGCGGTGACGATGACGGAAGCTGGGACGGCGCACAAAGCCCTCCCGACGTCAACGCCCATGGAAGATGCGGATGAAACAAGGACGAGTAAAGGGACGGAGGCACCGCTGCGGGAGTGATGTCCGGAGATGGGATACGATCTCTAGGATGATGACGGTGATGGTGAGGATGTTGATGACTCATTGGGCTGGTGGTAGAGACGGCTGTTGCCGCTGCACACGTGTAGCAATGTGACGTTGCCTGGGAAGCCAGCTTCTGCAACATGCTCGATTGCCACAACTCATTCGACGACGAAATCGGAGAAGATGCTGGTGGCGATGATGCATTCCGCTTGTTACCATAGTTACCGTCATCAGCCATCCCATATCTAGATGCTATGACTTCATTTCTCTCGAAAACATTTCCGGGATGGATCTTAGAGAGAGATGGAGAAGCTAGTCGTCGCTTGGCAACAGGGAGGTCACTATCCACGTCGTCTCTGGAAGCAATCATTTCATCCCGACTTCGCTTTACCCCGTTCGCTGCTTTCACTCGATCCCTGACGTCGACCGACATGCGAGAAGCGAGAATGTTGTCAATGGAGAAGACGGGTTTTCTCGGCTGGGGATCGGAAGACTTAATGATGTCCCTGTCTTGAGACGGTTCATGAGATCGGATGAAATCGGAAAGAGGACTTTGCGATTTGTGCAATGGCAGCTCATTATCGGCATTGTCCCGGTGCTGTATAAAATGTTGGTCCCCTGGCGAGGATTTGTTCACGATCATATTACCATTGTCATCATAATCCTCTTCGCTAGCGATGTGATTTCTATATTCGATACTCTTTTTGGTGACGGATGCGAAACTATCTGTTGAATTGTAGTTAAGTTCGTCTTGCTTTTCGTCAACATCGCTGCACACATCGACGTTAGGTTCACGCTTTTCTGCCAAATCTTTCTCCGCTTCTCCGTCGTCCTCATCTGCCTCCCCCTCCTCCACAATCTCCTTCTCGTTCCCTTTTGAACTGCTGTCACATGTATTCGCCTGGTTCGCTGGAGGCTTTGGGCGTCGCTTTCGACGTCGGAAGTTTCCGTTCTCGAACATGTCCTCGCAGTCCGGTGCGAGCGTCCAATAGTTGCCTTTCCCCGGTTTTCCCTTCTCCCGCGGGACTTTCACGAAGCAGTCGTTGAGGCTGAGATTGTGTCGGATGGAGTTCTGCCACCCCTGCTTGTTGTCATGGTAATAGGGGAATCGATCCATGATAAACTGGTAGATGCCGTTCAGCGTGACCTTCTTGTCGGCGGAGTTGCGAATCGCCATGGCAATCAGCGCAATGTAGGAGTACGGGGGCTTCTGGGGCGCTTCACGTCTTTGAAGAGGGGGCACTGCGCTCATTGGAAGGGGGCTTGAAAACGCCCCTTCTCTGAAACTGTAGAAGTAAGGGGCTGCGGGCGACGCGAAGAGGTACTGGCCGGGATGAGCCGCCGCCGCGTAGCTGGAGTAAAAAGCACTCAGAGAAGCCATTGCGGCGAGATGAAGTGTAACGGGCACCTAATTAGTAGGAGTAGTAGTAGAAGTAGAAGTGGTAGAAGTAGTTGTAGTATCAGAGCCCGCCGTGAGCATGAATGAATAAAACACCCGATCGGATGAAGAGGAAGATGAATATTACAAGTCCTTATTCCCGGTGTAGCGTACCGTGATTGATCTATACAGCTGATGTCGAGCGGTGGAGAGCGAGGTGCACTGGCCGCCTTGCTAGTCAGAATCGGTCTAGGTATCTCATCCACACTGGCTCTGCCTCTAAATGAGCTGCCGGGCACTTGTTCCGTCTGTTTTCTCTACCAGCTTTTGTTTTCTTTTAGGATTGTTAAATGTTGATGCGTGTTGGGCGAGTTGACTTACTGGATGGTAAGGGAGGAGGTGCTTCAGCCCCGCTGCACGCTACGGTGAGTTCTCCACAGTCCAGTACCTCGCTCACCTTCTTCGCTTTTTGAAAGAAAACAAGAAAGAGGGGAAAAAACCTGGCTGGATTTTAGGGGAATATCGCGTCACGAGTCCACGCATGACCGCTACCCTGCCGGCACAACCCACTCATCGCAGCGGTCTGGTATCTGCTACCCAGTTAACCAATCAGGAGCGACCCTCATCCGTGCCGTTTGTTTAGAAAATATCCACATCAATTAAACCTGCCCACCCAAGTCGTTTTGCAGGGAAGCTCGTGTTTATTTTGAAATTTTGCTTTGGAGAAATTGACCACCCATTAAAGTAAACAGAAAAAGGCGAGCGCGTGAAAAAAGCTCCCGTCGCCCCCCGGCCGAGCCCCGCTCGCAGCCTCTCAAAAAACCGGAGAAGCGCTCGGCGGACTATTTTTACAGATATCCCTGCGAAAACTTCTGCCAAGTTTTTCTTACAGGCTTACATCAATTTTCGGGTATAAAAAGAGAAAGGAAAAGCGAGAGAGAGAGGGGAAATAGTTCGGGCTGAGGGGATGATTGCAAACTTACCTCGGGTTTTGATTTCAGGAGAGCCGTTCGTTGTAATAATGGCACGCTCTGCTGGAGAACACTTTGAGTTGTATTTGGAGGAACACGCTGATATTTTCTTTTTGATTTATCTGACTTAATGTCGTCTTCAGAAAGGCACGCACTCTACACAGCGTGGGCCCCATTCAAGCTTTGAGTTCAGAGTGACGGAAAACAGTCAGCAAAAACAAGACTATACCGCACCAGCGCTGAGAAAATATTACAATCCCATTGCGTTCTTTGGATTCTTATACAGTTTTTTTTCGGTGACAAATTGGTTATCCGTTACAAAGCAACTACATTCCGTCATCGAAACAATGCTCTCAGAGTTTTTTTTCCAGTCGGCTTTGTGGATGAAATAACGGTGAACCGAAATAACGAACGTGATACTGCATTACATTTTATTGAACATGATGGAGGAAAAGAAGACAGTTATATGTAGCATTGTATAAGACATCGATGAGTTCAATATATGGAAGGAATAAAACAAGGAGAGAGATTCGGAAAGAGAAATGAGAAAGATATAAAGAAGGGGGTGAGGTGAGGGAGAGAGAAATGAGATAGAGAGAGAGAGAGAGAGAGAGAGAGAGAGAGAGAGAGAGAGAGAGAGAGAGAGAGGGGGGGGTGGGGAGGGGTGAGGAAGGGAGGGGTAGAGAGGGAGAGAGAGAAATAAGGGTGTGGAAGAGAGAGAAGTGTGCGTGTGGGGGGATAAAGGGACGTACTGAGATCGAGAGAGAGAGAGAGAGAGAGAGAGAGAGAGAGAGAGAGAGAGAGAAAGAGAGAGAGAGACTAAAAAAAAGGGTAAGAAGGGGGAGGGTGGGATGAGATGAGAGAGAAAAAGACATACAGAATACAAGAGAGAGAGAGAGACAGAAAGAAATTAAGAGAAAGAGAGAGAGAGAGAGAGAGAGAGAGAGAGAGAGAGAGAGAGAGAGAGAGAGAGAGAGAGAAAGAAAGAAATAACAAAGAACGAGACCAAAAAAGGACAGACGGACACCAAAAGAGGGAGAGCGAGTATAATGCATGGGGAAGAAGAGGAGGGGGTGGGGGGCAGGACTTGGCTTGTCAATTTTAATAAATGATAACAAAGTAAACGCTTGTATAATATTATTCGACCATATGCAATGAGAAAAGGGCGCAGAAGGGGGCCGCTTTACAATAACGAAAAGCTGAATCGAGCAAACTGATCGAGGACTTAAGGAAACAAACATGGCGAATGTGTAAAATATTGATTTATTCACTGTATGACAGATATGTATTTTGACGAGAGGGGATGATAAGTTTCGCCTCTTCTAGCTGCTATCTGCTTGTTGATGTAGCATTAATCATGAAACAACACCACGTGGGTTGGATTGTTCTTATAAACCATGTTAACTTGTCTGACGAGAATATACGCTGTGATGACGACCGGAACGAAGGAAAAGGTGACACGGCAGAAGGGGAACTTAATGAATGGAGTGGGGAAATGCATTAAAAGGAGAGGGAATGCATGTAGACGGGGAGAGATGGCTAGAGAGAGAGAGAGAGAGAGAGGGGGGGGGGTGGGGGGCAGAGAAAGAGAAAAAAACTACAGAGAGAAAGAGGGAATGGGGGTGGAAAGCGAGAAAGAGAGAGAGAGAGAGAGAGAGAGAGGAAGAGAGAGAAAGAAAGAGAGAGAGAGAGAGAGAGGGAGAGATAGAAAGAAAGAGAGACTGGAGGAAGGGGGGGGGGATGCTATGAGTAGTAAACCCTACTTATCTCACGTGTATGTTTGCGATTGTAAAGTTAAACCAATAATTTACCTCACAACATCTTTGCCTGAAATCAACTGATATGTTAATTTCCCCCACGTGGAATCACAACCAAAGCAAATTGAGAAGTAAATATCTGAATATTATTTAATCTACCCCACCCCTCCCCACCCTTCCCTTCCCTACCCCGCCCCGCCCAATCCTCTCCCCGTATGACACGCTTCGTCCATCACCACTCCTCCGTGTGTCACGAATGTTCCGGAGTGGAACAGAACAGCATTATGTATAGAAAAAGAAAGAGAATGTGAAAATGAGGAGAGATAGAGAGGGAGAAAGAGTGTATGAGACAGACAGACAGACAAACAGACAGACATACAGACAGGCATGACAGATAGACAAACCGACAGAGAGAAAGTAAATCATTATGTTCATGTGTGCGTGTGTGTGTGTGTGTGTTGTGTGTGTGCGCGCGTGTGTGTGAGATATATTATATGGATGTATGTATACACAGAGAGAGAGAGAGACAGAGAGAGAGACAGAGACAGAGTGAGAGAGAGAGAGAGAGAGACAGAGAGAGAGACAGAGAGAGAGAGAGAGAGAGAGAGAGAGAGAGAGAGAGAGAGAGAGAAAGAGAAAGAGAGAGATATACCCTTCTGTTTTCATTTCTCCCGATTGAGCGAGATTCGGAAGGAAAACACAAACATAATGACAGCCATACGTCTATACGTCTTTCTCTCTCACTCACATCCCCCCCCCCCCTCTCTCTCTCTCTCTCTCTCTCTCTCTCTCTCTTTCGTATGTTCCTCTCCCTTCTCCATCTATGTCCCTCTCTTCTTGGAACAGTATATTCTCTGTGTTCTCTGTGAGGGGGAATGACATTAATGTATCAGAGTGGAACCTCGCCTCTGCCTCTGTGTGTGGTTCCAATGCGCATATGGTACGCGATGGAACCAATCCAGATTAAGGTAGGATGGGAGAAGGGGAAGTCTGTTTGTAGACAATGCTGAGACAAATATGAATTGGATGCTCTCGAAGTTTTTCCGTGGTGAAATAATATTTAGTGCTATCTTTTCTCCGAAAAAAATACATTTTCTGTGCCATTTTCTGTGTATATTTGACATATTTACATGCTGAAGGAGGACAGGAAAAGGACAAAAACAGAATCATATTCATATATTTTTATTAGCAATAAGGAAATCAGTACGACTTGTTCATGAATTATTCAGTTTAATACATATACTACATTATGCTTTGAAATTAATCTGCTAGTTAGATTCCATGGCAGCTCAGAAATACCTGGAGACATGTATGTATAAATGCAATATACATGTGAGTTTCTTTATCAATATGTTCGTTCATATTCATTTCTGAATAAAATACCGATCGTTATTAAGAACTTAAGTGTAAAGAAATAAACCTTTTCTCAATCATACCTGTATAACTGTTGCAAAAAGTTGGACCGGAAGTATGCAAAGAGTTGTTCGAATAAAGTCCCAGATCGTTGAGCTGTCGTCACATTAAGGTGTATATTGTATATTATATAACTTTTGTATGTATCATATGATGGAATGTAAATATTATAAATGTCATAAAAGTATGAATAACTTTAGAGATAAAGATGAGACGTAGTTAAATGTTTATAGTCACCATCTTGTTGTTTTTTCATATATCTATACAGCAAAGTGTTAATGTAAACATGGAGAACATGGTTATCTCTCGATCAAAAATGAATCATGGTAAAGAAAAAAGGGACAGGACCGTCATGAAAAGAGGAGGAGGCTGAGGAAGAGAAGATGAAGAAAAAGAGAGAAGGATGGGATAAAGAACGATATTAAAAAGAGAAAGAGAGAGAGAGAGAGAGAGAGAGAGAGAGAGAGAGAGAGAGAGAATTGAGAGAGAGAGGGAGAGAGAGAGGACAATGATGACCATGAACAAAAACAGGGAAATAAGAACGAGAAATAGACATGATAGAAGAGTAGGCCTAAATTAAAACAAAGAAGGGCGGAGGAGGAGATAAGAAGAAAAAAAAAGTAACGAACGGAAAGAAAGACAGAAGGAAAGACAGAGAGTGAAAGGCAAAGACAAAGCAAAGAAATCCAGTCTCCTTGCGGCGTATACTGAACACATGCAAGGCTGGTATGTCTCATGCCGCTGGCTATAACTGATGGATTCTTTCTATTCATGACGTCATTAGTTTCATTCATGACGTCACCTGTTTCTGTGGCCTGTTCGTTCCCGGCTCATAGAGTGCCTGGGGGTACACGCTTGCCCCTGTATCGGTAGGGGTAGAGAGCGGTGGATGGACTCATGATCCCCTCGTGTGCCGCGTGGGCCTTTTTTCATGAGTAATACATACAAATCCAATAGATGTGCATTTTACCTGGAACAGATATGGTTAACCAGGTGTCTATGAAGAAGGGCATCTGTGGTGAAAGGTAGGAGAAGTATGGTATGCTATTTTTCTAACAGAATCCACATTTGAAGTCCAAATGCTGAATAGCTGTGGATAACAATTACATAGTTAATAGAACATAGATACATTCATAGGGAAATGTAACACGATAATGTTTAAATAGATAGATAGCTGGAAGAAAGTCGAGGAGAAGGAAGAGGAGAAGAGAAACGATAGGATTTAGAATGTTTGAATATAGAGGAAGGTACGATAGTCCATAATACAAAAGGCATATTAAAGTCAAGTTCTAGCGAGACTAATGACATCAACGTTCCCCTCAAGATGGTGAACAAGACAGAGACCCAATATCGATAAGCCCGGCTAAGGTTCGTGAGCAAAATACAAAGCATTGACTAACCTACATCATTCGGACATACTATGGATTTCGTCTGGAATGTACGTTGACATTTTGAAGATTTCTATCTTTGATAGTAATATACTCGCTACATTATCCAACAGTTAACTTAAATAAACAGCCCTTATGCTTTGTAATAAACGATGTATATCGATTCTATTAGTCGATATCAACGGAGTGTAAGGTGAACTTTGATTTCATATCTCATCATGTGATAAGCAGCATTACTAATTTCACGTGTAAATCAATAAAACCACGCATGTTTGCGTCACACGTTATTGACAAATTATGGACAAACTCTAAATGTTTGTTGTCCGCCGCGATAGCGACACGATAGACTCGCAGTACCGACCCTGGAATGTCGTCCAATCCGCCACGCCAAGACGGCCCACAAAACTTTCGCCACAAACTCCGAAGTGAGGCGAAGCGAATCAAGCCAAGGAGCGAGCGAGCGGGCGGGCTCACCCGAGGTAGCCGTCTACCTACATAAAGACCCCCAATCCGACGCAGAGTCTTGCTCCATAACATAACATTTATACGACAAATGAAAACGCTGAGACGATTATGTATATAAATTTCGAGGCTTAGAACCACAAACACGACACACGGTGTGTTTTATGACGTGCTCCTTCCCAGCACAGAAAAGGAGTGGCTGAATTTTTCTGCGTATTTGTTGTTTTATGCAGACGATAAATTTGGCGGGCCGGGAAGGTGACAGGGGGAAACGAATTCGGTGACAATTCATCGCCGGCCCGACTTTCGTCAGATGTTAGAAAAGGGTGCTTCAGGATTGGAGGGGGGGGGGGGGGGGTTGGTCGGGAATAAATGGTTAAAGGGGCACGTAAGTCACATGTTTACCCGTGTGTATGTAGGGGGAGGGGTGCATGGTACATTGGAATATGGGGGGCGTGGCACTCTAAGAGGTATTATTGATTACAAATGCGATTTGACCCCAACCACAAAATTGAGAAACATACATACCACTCCAGCGCGGGCAACCAGCGTCAATACATTTTGGAAAACCAATTTGTCAAAAAAAAAAACAAAAAAAACGAAGCACATCATCACTTAAATAATGTAATTAGTCTGAAATTGACAGCTAACTCTTTTTGACGCGCTGAAAAGTTTAATGGAGTTCAACAACAATAATAACAACAACAAAGGTGGTGATTATTTAGACTCCTGGGCCAAGTTGCACGAAACTTACCATTGTTGGTAACTCTTCCATCAATAGTAACTACCATGGTAACATCACTTGATAGCCAATCGAATCCAGGGTTTCCATAGAAGTTGCTATTGGTAGCAGAGTAACCATAAATGGTAAGTTTTCTGCAACGAGATCCTGCAATGAATATAATGTGATATGTAGTGTGCATAAAGACACATCTCAAATTTGCAAAAAGAGATCAGACCATTTTTTTTTCGTATTTCCGAAAACAAGTGTCTCCACCCAGACTTCCTAATATTATACTCTTTCATGTTCATTAATATAATAAACAATGTTGAGCCCTTTAACATTTCGTCTCATTTTACACCGACTTCTTCTTTAAAAGAATTTGAAATATTGTGAAAATAATATTGATATCCTTGTTATGGGATTATATTTACGTTTAAACGTGTGTCAAACCGCCATAAATCACGCCCGCCCAAAATAAGGCCATAACTCGTCGTCACACGGGTCTCTCCGTCACGATGCTGGCGGTCCCAGTGGCGGGCTAGCCTACCTCCCATGATACGAATGGATTTTTTTGTTTTCATCTTTACATCATTTCCAAGTTTCATTCTCATTTTGAAACATTTCTTTCCTTCATATTTTGTTTACATACTTGAAATGATATGCACAGAGATATTCAGATAGCACTCATAATGATATTGAATTTGATATTGAATAAGAATTACTACAAATAAATTTATATTAAGACGAACAGGACGAAGGCTGTAAGAGTCACAACAGCATATGCTAAAGAACATGAGCACTGATCTATAAGAGCAAGTACCCCCCCCCCCCCCACCCATGCATTTCCTCATTGAAGGTATGGGCACCTAAAACACATTTTTGACATTGGTTGATATTGTCAGTTCGCAAGGTTGGTGCACAAAAAAGAAATTAATGGTCTAAGATATAGATTTGTACAATTAGGGATGTGGAACTACTGCCACTTTCCATGATGGTGTGCAACCAACTCGTGTTGGTATAGTGCTATGTCGAATTGTAACGAATTTCATTTCATTTCATGTTATTATTTATATTCGCTTCACTTAAACAACATACATATGTACACACGCAAGACATTCAAATACAACATAAAAATACATAAAGAGTCAAACATAAAGACAGTAACTCACAAATAAACAATGCATGACAAAAAATAATACAAGTAATGTACAAAAACATAGATTATAATTTTAGAGGCATCGGGTTAAACAGAACTTACAAGCTTTACAAAGACATAATTATATCAAAGAAAAAATCACACGTGCAAAACCAGACATTGAGAATTAATATTCTAATCGATATTTACTAACTTTAAAAGGATCTCGTGGAGTTTTAGAAGGATCGCGTGGAGTTAAGATCGATCTTCCTTATCCGTGAAAGACCAACACTGGAGCCTAGGCAGATATATACATACTGTACATTTAGCAGATAGATTAAGCCCGACACCCGCAACCTCTCATTATTAGTGTTAGTTAAACATAAATCATCAAATTATATTCAAGTGGATTTTCAATTATTTGTGCATTTATGATCAGAGTCACTTCTAGAACAGATCTTTGAACACTAAATGTAATTTCCCTGACTATTTTAAAGATCGCGTAAACATTTTGAATGTTTCTGATATAGAGTTGAATAGATTACCCTGTATACAAGAACATGCTGTTAAAGAGTTCCCCCAGAGCAGCTGAAAAATTAGTACTTTTAATGAAATCATATTGACCGATATCACCATTACATATCAAATTCATCTACTGCGTGTATACTAGTACATGCATACCCTTTGAGATGACAACATCATAAAGCGACCCAGAGCAAAGTAATGTTGAACACACAAAACAAGAAATCATGCAAATTTTGCAATAATATTTTATAGTAGAGGCAAAGGGGGAGATACCACTATTGTCTCAACATTTTATCCAATAATCAAGTATCCAACTGAATAATGGTTAATATCAATTCTTGTGACGAACAAGTTCAGAAAGGATACGTCACCCTGTAGGTTGTTAGAGAATAATATTAAATACTACTTTTCATTGCAATTTGAATAAGAATGTACTATCAGATATCATAAATACTATGGACATGGGTTCCCGTATAAAGATAACTATTTACAAAAAGATCCCTATAATCGATTGTCTTGTTAACGCGAAGAAGGTATAATTTACAACAACGCAAAAGTGAAAACAAAACACTGTTGTCTTGGTAATGAGCGATTAACAATAAAACAATTTCCTCTGTGGAAGCAGATTGTTGCATCTGATGATATCAGGCAACATCAAAATATTTGTATTGGCCCTCATCATAATACCACGTGATTACTTAGTGTAAATCTGCATTGCTTATCAAGCACGGCATTGATTAATCATTCCATTAACGATCTCGCAATACTATGAGGTGAATAGAATGATGCGTTGTGATCTGAGCTTTGAAATACCGTGACTCGCGTGGTACAAACAAGCCAAAAGTCCATCTGACTCTGCCACACCGGATCTCTTAAGACGCCAAACCACCCAATATTTCCGCCTCTCCACGTGTTTTCGTTTCCTCCAAACTATTTTTGTCAACACAGACATCTATTTGATGTATATATCACCTCTTTTTTTCTTTCCTCCCCATTTTTCTCTTTGTTCTTTTTCTCTTTTTACGAGCCCCCTGTTTTGACTTTGAACTTGGGATGCGGGCTGCGTGTCAAGTATACCCCGGGCCGCCGTGCATCGAGGGCAGCTCGACGTGTTGTGGTTTGGGGCAGTAGGAGAAAAGAGAAATCCGTCCAAACACAAACGGAGATTAAGTGGGATTAAGTCCTGTTATGGTTCGTGAGAAGCTGCCGTTTGCGGAGGCTTTAGCAGACTAAACTCCAACATCCCGTCAGGTCTCGAGCCAGAGAAATGATGATTGTTATACGCCGCGCCAAAATTAGCCGAGAAAATGAGAGGCGGTGCTGTATTGCTTTTTTAATGATTTCCGCGGTACGCACGCAATGGTCTTGCAAAGAGGCGTAGCTCTCTCAAAAATATTGAGGGAGGAGTGGAAGAGGGGATAGCTCCATCATGCAATATTTCTCGTCATGTTATAATTCCCCCTCCCCTACGTTCCCCCAATACCATCCCCTTTCCAGGGGTAAACCCTTTCCAGCACAGGTCACCCTCTCCTCACGTTTCTCATAGTACATGTTAAGCCGTTGCCTTCTGTTAAATGTTCTGGCATTGTGAATCTTGGTCCAGTTAGGATGTCAATATTTGCCATTGAACTGCAGTATCCAAAGGATTGTGGCTCAATTGTGTCCTCTAAACCAAAAGCTATTTGAAGTTTATTCATAGCCTGTTGTCTATTGTCCGAAAAGCAGATTGCATCGAAGCCATGCTACTAAGGAGCTGAATGGAAAAAGGCCAGTCCGCATATATGCGGGATCAGTACTGACCGGGTAAATTTATCTCTATAAGACGAGACGTAACTAGAGACACACTTTAAGATAACTCTGGTCCCCCATATCATAGAAACCATTATAAAATGTTTGGCGAAAATGGGCAAACTAATACGAAAGGTTTGAAAGACGTAATTATGTGAACATCGCTGTTAAGTGGAGGAAAATTGGCACCTCGATCAAGAGGCTGTGAAATCCTGGCATCCCCTTTCCCTTATCCTTTTCTATTTAAAAAAAAATAGATATTCTGAATTCTTTTCCCAAGCATGCCAAGAATATGATTTCTTAAATGCATTGTCTAATTCGCATTGACGGTAACATGATATTAGATCTACGCACCTTCAGAAAATTTCCTCTAGTTGTCAACTTTGCATTCAAATTTTAGCCCAAAGTGTCGTTTTAATGCTATTATAGAGTTATTCTATATCAGTGGATGCATGGAAGAAAATGTTGCAATTAATAAAATGAAACACCCTGAATTTACGACGTGATCATCCAGAAAACGTTTCCTCCAGTATCTCGCTAGCTTTACCGACACAATATCACAAAGGTGAATTGCCAATATTTTTGGTGTATTCATTGAAAACCATGAGAATGTGAAAAAAACCCAAAGAAAATCACGTTGACGCAACATAGTACACCTCCCTTAAAATATTTATACGATGGAGCATATTTAGCTCTCTAAAGATATCAACGAACATGATATTGATATATCAATAGCGTTTACTTAAATATGACGTCGATGAAAAAGGAATCGTACATGGGTGTTGCTGTTAGAAATATGACTTTTTGAAATGTGTGTGCAAGGATGGTAAATTATCGAAGCTCTACTCCGTAATAATGCTGGAAATATCAACTCGACAATCAAGCCCAAGCTGGTAATCCGTTGTAAAAATTATGTTTTATACGATTAGCACGGAATGTATACACATTAACTATCACTTTTAATCTTAGGCAGACTCTCACTGGTTGTGATAACACCTGATACATGCCCAAATCAGGAACCGCCCTATTTGAACGATCCTTCTCACACCCTCTCACACACCCTCTCCTTCCATCGTGGGAACCATCCCTATTTCTAAATCGCTTATCTCCCCAAACCGCGTCGATTAACACACGATTAACAACATACAACATCAATGCAAGTATCGCAGCTATGCAGTGACGTCACACGTGAATCAATAGATAGATAAGGTAATAACCTTGCTCATGGGAACGGGAATCTTCCCAGCCATCCCGTCAGCCAGCCAGCCAGCCCGCGCGCATCTTCGCGGGCCACACCCCAAGACGGGGGGAAGATGTTCAAATGTTGACGGAAGATAAAGACAGGGGTCCTGATAACATGAAAATAAACGGCGATCAGCTATATAATCTAGCGCGCCCAATCCGTGAGTGAGCCGAGCTGCACGGGGGAGCCACACACGGCGTTGTATATTTTGTAACCTCTCGTGGTATATTTGAGAAAACGTCACAAGTCAGGGGCGAACTTGGGATCGGACATATTTTTTGTGTGGATACGTGGGACGCTTCTCACGGATGCCCGAGGAATAAGGGCAGATATAAATATACTCCCATGTATCGGTTTGACGCTACTGCCCACCGCCTGCGTTCTCTTTGACGCAAGTCTGCGCCCGCTGTGTCAACTCAAGAGCATGCGGCAATGGTCCAACCTGTCTTTGTAAGGCGGCAAATCGCAATCCTCGAATATCATCTTCGCCGCTCGCGTGCTTTTTGGTCGCAAGCATGTTCGGTTGCGTCAAAATAATCGAATGCCACGACGCTGTCGTCTGGACCTTGGAAGTTTCTTCCAGTTGGGTGAAAATAATAAGAAAAAGCTCGAGCCTTCCATACTACAGAACACATTTTAACGAGCCCTGACAATACCAACAATATCCCCCACCCCTACCCCCACCCCCTCTGGTTCCTTTTCCTCGGCCCCCGCCACCAAATTTATCGAGTTCTCAAGGTAGCGTTGCTGAGCTATCATGTTAGACTGACGTTCAATGTATCAAAAATAGAGAACACACATTGAATCCATATAGTCATAATTCAAACATTCTTTTTTTTTTATTTGGAACATTACACGTTAATACTAGCAACGTTGAATAAAAGTAAAATTATCATTATTATGTATATTTGGATATGATATGATTTTATTTCATTTTATCTATCGATTTACTTATTTCTTTTATTCATTTAATTCTTGTCGTTTTACTTATACATTCTTTCAAACAATTACCGAAATATTCGACTGAAAATATTTTGCCATGGTGGGTAACTGTGAGAAAGTTCTTCAAGTTTTATGACGTCATGTTCATTGTTTTTTGAATGGTTAAGAGCTTAACGCAGCTAATTTGTAATGTTTCACTACTTCAACGCATTATATGCAACAATATGATACTTAAGCCTGAAGCAATGAGAGACGCAGTACAATTTGCATATTTTGTACAATTGTTCTGACCTTTGTTTATAATCATCTTTGTAATATTGAGTTGATTTTTAAGGGAACTGCTAAGTATTACCATTATTAAAGTAAAGGGAAATATACAGGAGGCACGCACTAACGAAATACAAATATTAAGAATGCAAGCTCTTTCATATCTTTCTTGTTTATCTGTTTTCTCTGTTCTTTCCTTGTTTTTATTTTTTAGAAGCGGGGCTCAGAAAATTCCAATGATAAGACATCACAAAGCAAAATGTATCTGTTCCATGTTCCATTTTGGGAAACAACAATTTGCGATATGTTTATATCCCAGCATCCCACTCCCACCCCCCCACCCCCCCCCCCCACCCCCACACAACCGCACATACACGTTTACATCCGTTGAATTTATAACTCTGTCATTGTCTTAAACATACCTAAGGTAGGCTGAATGATGTCTTCTCATTGTGGTTCTTAAAAGGTCTTCAGAGAGAGGAGCAAGCTGTGACAGATTTATTGACGTCTGACTTCTACTACAACACACCCCTTCCCTCGCCCCCCAATGCCCGCACAGGCTGTAAATATTCAATAAAAATGTCTCCGTTATCTCGCAGATGATAATTAAAGTGTTGTCACAGCGTTCATGTGTTACGCGAACAAGAGGACGAAAAGAAAACCATATCTATCGCCCCCTCGGACACAAAGAAGGAGGGAGAAGAAAAGGACACAAACATACAAACTGATAAAAAGGCCGAGATGTGTTAGCCGCGGTTTTTCTCCCCTTGGTTATCATTTGATGCAAGTTGAAAAATAAACAGGGCGAATTTCATCGCCGCTCCACCAATGCGCTGTCAATTTTGATATGACGTTCATCTCGTTATCATGTCTTGCGCTGTCACAAGATTGCCGACAAATGTCGACCGAGGGCCTGGGCGTGCGAGGGAATGTCTCAGCAGCGGTAGTTACTTACATGATGGGAAGGAATAAGAAGAAGACATTGTGCAAGATTTAAGAGACATGATAGACATACGGAACGGTAGGTGAAAGGATGCAGGTGACATTGAATGAACATGACATGATATGATGTAACACCTATAAAGGATATGAGTATAAAGAGATGGATGAACATGTATTTATATGATTATATATATGTATATACATATAAATAGATACAAAGCCAGATACATCGATATATAGATAAATGTAGGTAGGTTCATGTTATAATAGATATATGAATGAATAGATATGTAGATACATACATTTAGATACGTTGATAGGTACTGTAGATGCACATATTAGACAAACAGACAGACATAGGAAATTAGAAAAAAAAATAGATAGAAAAATAGAAAGATAGATAGATAGAAAGATAGATAGATGGATATATAGATAGATAGATAGATAGATAGATAGATAGATAGATAGATAGATAGAAAGATAGAAAGATAGATATAAAGATAGATAAATAAATAGATAGGTAGATGTATAGATTGATATATGGGTAAATATGTAAGTAGATCCACACAAGTTTCTTTTAAACGTATTTTAGTGACTTCAAAACAGAATATAAAATTATGTCAAGACTGGAGGTATTTCCACCACAAACATTATATAAATAAAATGGTTATTCTTCATGTACTTGACTCGGCTTTTTGATATATAAACATAATTCATCTTTACGAAAAGCAATACTTTTCCCCACTTTTTGTAAATAAACGATTTGCAATAAACGGTATGTAAAACTTAAAGGTGATATTCATAGGAAATAAATACAAATAAATATAGTTTATTTTATAATTGAATGAATTATTAAAGCAATTTTTGCAGCTAACATGCCATGAGAGTGTTCAGTTTTCTGTTTAATGAAAGTCAAATTTTACTAAATTGACTCTCTTCCTGACCTACGAAATCGCCTCAGGGAAAGTGGCGTTGTGTGTATGTCACAGCCGGGATACGCTTCACAATGACCATTGTGTATCACACCTGTTAATCCACTAGCAACTGCCATCACAGTTTCATTAACAATGCATGATGCTTCTGGCGGAAAAGAAGCTGCGGATTGGCATGTTTGATGCACAATAACACATCCCTTTTCTTACGTCAGACCTAAAGGCCGTTTCGGATGACAGTAGGGCAAATTTGTCCCCGAGAATACGGTGATTGTTTTTTACCCTAATTTCGCTTTTTGGAAAGTGATATATTGTTTGAATGTCATCCGAGCACATTGTATGGTTTATAACCTTTCTGTAGATGAATATCTTCATATTTTTGGATTTTCTATTAATATCACCTTTAAAAACTACAAAACAACACCTCTGTTCATGTGTGTAAGATACAATAAAGATTAAGATGTAATATGGTTTAGTACTAACTGTATGTTCTCGGTGGGAAGAAAGAGAGGTTAAGAGAGAAAGGGGGGGGGGGGCAGATGAGAGGAAAGACTAATTCTTCTTCCTACATCATAATCATTAGAGCAGACCAAATACATGTATTTACACTTTGTCGTCTTATGCAAAGCAAAATGACTTTTCATATATCAGAATTAATTGAGACACATCATTTATGAAATGAATAATGACACACCCTTGTAAAATGAAGCCCAAACAATAAGATGGTTTGATTAAAGTTGTGTAATGCTGGAGTTATATCGAACAAAGTATCCTGCAGTTTGCTATTACATGGCAAACGGGACAGGTCTAGCACAGACCACAAGGAACGCATCTACTTTGTACTGTCAGTCATAAGCATTGTTTGAGCGCTTGTATTTTGTTATATTTATCATGCTTCAGTATATGTCACAGAATTGTCTTCCTTTCACTACCCCCTCCCCCTCCCTCACTGTCCCTCTGTGCCCCTCAATTTTGCATATATATTTTTTT
>OZ022581.1:26916759-26934259 GCA_963669155.1 Arbacia lixula | reverse complement strand
TGAAAGAGACCTGTGAAATAAATTGAATATGAAAGGCAATTTAGCGAAACTTTTGCCCCCGTGTCTTTGATTGACACTCGGGCTGAATCGGAGTGAATCGGAGTGAATCGGAGCAGGCATGATCGTATTAGCATGTCTTCTTTTCTCCTGCTGAAGTACAGCCACTAACATCACAGCAGGGGGCTGGATATGATCGAGTGGGCGACCCGGGTAGGGCGACAGGGGCTCTTCATTTTCTCCCTCCTCTTCTCCCTCCTTCTCCCCTTCCTCCTCCTCTCCCACCTCCTTCTCCTCCACCCCGTCCTCCTCTTTACTCCCGCTCACTCTATCCTCGTTGCCTACTTATCTTGTTTCTTCTGCTCGTTGTTTTCATCTTGTTTATTTGTTGATATATATATATATATGATATATTTTTATATACATGTATTGATTTTTCGCCAAGTTACAAGGCAGGAAGATTCAATCTGTGACTTTCTACATGATAAGCTCCTCCATAATGATCTTTTATTTTTCTCGTTTCTTTCGAAACGATGTTCCCCTGATGTTCATTTTTTCTTTTTGTTCTCACCCCGTTTCTCATTCACTTACCATTCCTTTTTATTTTAATTTTTTGTTTTCTCTTCCCCGTCTATCCACTTCACTTTTCTCTTCGCTTGATCTCATTTCCATTATTACTCCATTCTTCGTTTCTTACGCATTATTCTTATTTTTTAGATTGGATATCTTAAAATTATAATTTCAACTCTTTCAACTTGACTTGTCTGTTTCTTTCCTCATTCCCTTTATCGTCTTTATCCCTTCCCTACTCACCGCCTTACACCTCTCTGAATCTAATAACCGCCTTTCACAGATTCACGGCCGATTCCATTTCTGCTTCGATAACTATATTTATATATATTGCTTTATCATTTTGTTTATCACGATGCTCATGTAAGTATACGCACATATGAATAGCTTACCTTGACTCTGGTAAAGATTCCAGTTTATATAAGCTCAATTTGACCGAAGGTGGATATAAAAGGCAAAATATTGATATGGCGATATTGATGCTAACATGTGGACTTACCGGTTCATGCGTAGATTTTTTTTTCAATCATATTTTTTTTGTGCCTGAAAAGGGTATAAAAACACAAAATTCCGTGATTTATTCATATCAACACCATAGTTCAAGAGAAGCATAAACACGTGTACGGTGTAAACACGTTATAATCCTGAACAATTTTTTCCAATACGTGCAAAGTCTTTAGAAAAAAAAATGCCTTGGCCATCCATTCTTGGCATGCGCTTCCATATCGCAGAGCTGTATGAACATAGACATACTATACTAAGTGAAAGAGCGCCATCACAGGCCATATGTGAACATGCCAACCATTCTTTTCAGCTTTCTATTGTGTACGTTGTAATACCTGCAGAGATTTTTTGAATGAATGTCGTATGGTCGGGCACTTATCAAAGTGCGAAACCACAATAACAAGACCTCACCTTTCAACGAGCCCCAAATCAGTGACCTTCCAATATATCCGCAGAAATCAGTGTCATTCAACTTTCAACGAGCATAGCACTAAGAATTATATGTATTTTAGCTGATTGCGTCTGCCAAATGCAGGCACTAATATAAACTTACTTTTAACTTATTCTTATATCTATTTGATGTGGAAATTCTCATTATTCCGAAATAACTATTTAAAACATAAAGCCTAACAATTATAGTCACCTAGTACGGCAACTTAACTCCTTCTTGCCCACACCTAGTGTTTTTGTATATATGAGGTGTTTCTGTATGAAATAATGAGAAGTGTCAAAAGGTGACAAAACACATACAAAGTTTATGCATTATATGAATTTACCACAATGAATATGATTTTTATTTAAATTTAAACTTGCCCGCAACAATGTGATCACAACAATATCACACACATATACACATGTACAGTACTCACATACAAACACGCACACATACTTGTTGCTGTTCTGTTCTTTTTAAATAATACAACTTGAAAACGCATTACCATTTACATAATATATTGCGCTTTCTTTTCCTTCAACAGTATACAACAGCATACATAAACCTACCACACACATACACACACACATAAAACACTCACACACACACACACATACACACATACACACACACACACACACATACATACAGACTGACACGCCGTCTTCCTGAGTGCAGTAATGGTTCCCTGGTGTTTTCTTACAAATCGATAACCAAAAACAAAGCAACAACCAAAAAATAGATCACAGAGATAATGAGGATGAGCTCTCCAAAATATGCACCGGTTCCCACGGTATTTGTTTAATGGTCCGGTAGACTGAAGAGGCTGAGGGGTTGGTGTAGATCACTGTGGTGGAGTTAGAGAGGAAGCCATGCTGGAATACTTGTCATGAAAGTCTTCCTGTCTTTGAGGAGCTCGCTAGCTAGCCCAGCATTGTTCTCAACTTGTCTTTTTTTTGTTGAGTATGATTATAGCGAGGTATAAGTGAACTTTATTACGCGTCCTGTGGCATGAATCCGAGGCGATGGGAAAGTGTTCTCATAAATTTAATGGATCTAGAACAGAGTACTACCAAGCCGAGATTGTACTCTAGATGACTGGCTCGTATGTACTTGTTAAAACAGAAAAACAGCGCGCTTAAAAATGCCCGTATAAAGCGCCTTATAAATCATTATTAGTATTACTTGTGTGCAATATCTGGTGAACCATTCAGACGTACCTCTTTGCTGTAATGAATTCGAGTTGGGGCGATGGGAAAGTGTTCTCATGAATTCAGAAGACTTAGAAAAACGTTTAAAGAAAAGAGAACTACCTAGTCGAAAATGTACTCTGTATGACTGCCTCGTATGTACTTGTGTGCAATATCTGATGATCCATTCAGAATTGACGCTTTTCTGTAATGTAGTCGAGTTGAAGCGATTGGAAAGTGTTCTCATAAATTGAAAGGAGCTAGAACAAAGTTAGACATCAGAGAACTACCAAGCCGAGAATGTGACCTGTATGACTGACTCGTATATACTTGTGTGCAATATGTAATGACCCATCCAGAATTGACGCTTTTCTTTAATGTAGTCGAGTTGAAGCGATGGAAAAGTGTTCTCATAAATTTAAAGGAGTTAGAACAAAGTTAGACAACAGAGAACTACCAAGCCGAGAATGTAACCTTTATGACTGGCTCGGGCAATATTTGCTGAACCATGCAGATGCCAATGTTAACTCTGTGTGTGCTAAGTGTGAATTCTTTCACCAATAATGCATACAAATAACATTAAGCAGCATTGTAAGGCTTGATTTAACAGCAGTGACCACGGTGATGCATATTTGTTGCATCTCTATTGTTTGAGTTGAGTTTGAGTTTGAGTTTGAGCTTGATGTTTTATTAACCAAATAAAAAGTATAATAACAAAACATTGTGAAACTGAAAAGTTTTACAAAGGTATTAAGAGGATAAATGGAACCAGAAAAATAGCATGAAATGCTAATCGTGTCTGGTAAATAGATTTACGGACTTACTTGCTGTCATAAAACGACAAGGGGATTTCCCTTGTTTTACATGTTATGAATGTTGTACGCTTATCGTGATATATCAGCTCGTTATCATCAGCGTGATTTCTTTCTCATTTGCCTGACTCATGGATTGTCACACGGATATCCGAAGTCTATATGGGGGCTTTTGAGGGAAAGTGGGGCCAAATGAGTTAATTCTGCCGTTCGTATGTTTTATTTTGCAGTGTCACTACCCCTGATTTGTAATAGCGGCCAAACTCGTTCGATTCAAGCAGAAATGAGTACATATGATAACATTAAACATTAAACAAAACATATTGATTTAGAAACATTAACTAATTCCATATTTTATTTAGAAACAGACCACACAGTTTTATCCAAAACGAACATACTTATATTTCAGCTATTTTGGTAGGATGGTGTCCTGCATTGACCTCACAAATAATGCATATAACATAATATATATATCATATTCAGGGATATGCGTGAGTGAGGTTTATCCAATAATTGAAGTTTTTGCTGAAAATGTTTATATATTAACGTTCAATATACAATGTACTGAATAATGAAATACCATTTGTAGTTCTGTAACCTGTATTGTGATTGCGCATAACTTCCTGTTTTAAACATCGTATAGCAAAATTCTGAAGCTTAGCTTTGCCATTCTCCTTCTAAACGGTCCCAACCGGTCCCAACCAATTTAATCATTGTTACCATAAAAACATACAAAGAATAATTCAACATTGCATTTACCCTACAGTATACTGATATCATGTTCAAAATGAAGAAGATTTTTTTTTTATGTAATATCAATCGATGTATATATCATTTATTCATTATGTTGCTGTTAATTTTTACCAATACTCAACATGCATATTAATTAATTGATGCAAACTTATTCCTATTTCTGTTCGACTGGTCTCTCCATGGTTTATTGCTAAACTACGCCATCTCTCAGTTAGACACACACAGCTCTTCAGGTCTTGCACAATGTGTACCATGGGACATTGTCAAGTTGAGATAGTTGGCCATCGTAGTAGGCCAGTTTCATAATATGACATTGAACCGAAAACAAAACATATAGCTAATATAATTTGTATTCCTTACCAAACATTTTATTTTCATGGTATGCTTTTCATATACATGTATACATAATGATCATGTTTGAATATGTATCTGCCATAACCATTACAATGAATAGACCATTATGACTGAAAAAACTAAACATGGTAAATAAAAGATATCTGACACCAACAGTATATGTGTCATTCCCATCCCCTTCTCCCATCTTCTCTCTTATCTTTCTCTCTTCCCCTCCTCAATCACTCTTCACTCTCTTTCATTATCATCCGTTATAATGGATCGTTTCGTTATCTCTCTCCTTCCTTCTTTAATACCTTACTTTATAGCTACATTTTTCTTCTTCCATCATTGCCTATCATTATATTTACCGGCGTGTATTCACCCCTTTATACCTATACATGCCTTGCATATTAACTTAAAGAAAACACACATTTTCATTGTACTTTTCTTCCAAAGTATGAATTAGAATATGTTTTAGTGAACATTTCTTTAAGCGCATCTTACACTGCTCACATCCATTCTATAAGGTGCGCATGTGTGCCACGCAAATGCATATGGCAATACACGGGAAGTTCCTTTTGGGATAAGGAAGAAGCATTGAGCATGTTGAGCAATAATATTTCCTAAATTAATTGTTGTATTTCACCGGCGCAAAACCCCCTTTCGCCCCGAATCTGATCTAATATCGTGACGATTTACAGCCGATATTTCTCCCCCCTGATTACCAGATTATTAGTTTTTGGGAAAGGAGGAGGAGTGAAAAAAAATTTAGGGAGAGAACGAGTTTCAGATGATTAAATCATATTGGCTGCACTATGCGCCGACGAGGCGGGCTCTGCGCCGATCCACGCCGCCGGGTCCCCGGGAAATGACGGGCAGCTAAGCGGGGAAGAGTGCAATGGGGGCTGTCGAGAGGGATTCGCACTTGTTTTAATGGGGAAGACATTATTCAAATTCACGAGGGCTAATTCAAAATTGATTTCGTTACTTCTCAGTACGCTTGATGATGAACCCAGGCAGCAATTTCAGAGTCGTAACACGTTGTTGAAACGGGGACAGTGATTGATTTTGCATTGATTTTTTTACAAAGAAAATGCAGAAAATATACATGATTTAAAGGAAGGATAAGATAGGTAAGCAGAGCTGAGATTTCAAATTAGCGTATGAATATTTTATGAAGGCTATGAATGAGGAACCCCTGTAGTGATTTCGATAACCTTGCTGAACCCCCCCCCCCCCACCCCCAAGAAACGACTAAATCACGAAACAAACATACATACAAACAAGCAAACACTTCACCCAAAACATGAAATTCGCAAAAAATAGCAATAGATCTTCCTGTAACTTGTCGAAGGAAAACAACACTTTTAAATTAATTTAAGTCATTTGACCACAGAATTATACACCTTACATTATAAACAACTTGGAATCTTATTACAAAGGGATAAACAGTATTTGTGTATAATAGTCTGACAGAACTAATACATGGAATGTACCATTTTCGTTATGTATGCAGATTTCATTTCCGTTTATTTTTATTAATGATAACCCCAAGAAGGTAAGAGAAATTGGGATCATTGGACGGGGTAGGGTTGGAGGGCAGGGTGTGGGTAGAATGGGGGTAGAATGGGGGTAGGATGGGGGTTGGATGGGGGTAGGATGGGGGGGAGGATGGGGTAGGATGGGGTAGGATGAGGGTAGAGTGGGGGTAGAATGGGGGTAGGATGGGGGTAGGATGAGGGTAGGATGGGGGTAGGATGGGGGTAGGATGGGGGTGGGATGGGGGTAGGATGGGGGTAGGATGGGGTAGGAAGGGGCTAGGATGGGGGTTTAGGATGGGGGTATGGGGGGGGGGGGGGGGGGTCCCGAGCCAGTCCCTCGTCTGAGCGTCGTGATATGACATGGTTCCAACCAATGCAAGTTATTTCTATTCTTTGTGAATAGTGCTAGGAAAATCATAACCCATACCTTATAGATCAAAATTGTGCCGTCGATTCTTCGCTTCAAATCCGTCGACACGATCGCAGAAGGTGGCGTCTTCCCAAGCTTTCACTTTCTTTTATATGTTCTTGATGTGGGATGATTGGTGCCACAGATCTAGGCTTATTCTTTAACAAAGTCAAACCATCAAGTCTAGCTATTAAGTGCCATTAATGCGTTTTTGCTCACCCACCCTATAGACCAACACCTTATCTGGCACGCAAAGGGCTAACAGTTGTGTGAAATATGACTTTTTTTTCGCCTTAGACTTTGTTCTTATTGTGTATTGAGGGAGAGAAGGAAACTAGAAACTTGCTTGGTTGGTGTCTGAGTGGCAACTGCCTTTATTCTGGTATAACACATACATATATACACAGCATAGGTGGTGGTCATGTTATGTAACAGTCTGGGTGAATAAGCTAGGGGAGACAGAGAGAGAAGGTGCAGGGGCAATGTAAACAAACATATCAGATGGGGGGAAGTATAGTGGCTAATCCTTGGCCGTGGGAATGAGAGTAGATGGGAACAGCTATGAACATCTGGTTCATTGCACAGTACTGGTTTACAAACACAATATCCCTCCCTTTCTTATAAAAAGAACATATTGATAAATTAAACTGTAACAGCATAACTTGAGCTATCTACTTGAACTATGTCTGAGATACTTCTACCGACTATTCAGACACACATTGATTTATCACTCTAATTCTATACAGGTGTATATACAAGATGAATGTCTTTGCAACTTCAAATTATTCTCACATGGAATGTAAAACACTTAATCTAAAACAGCTTGTTAACATAAAGACATTATGGGGGTATACTTAAATAAACTTGATCGGTCAGCACGATCACATGGGAAGAACAGTGAACATTTTGAACTCACACAGAAGAACATTAGTTTAACATATTGTATGCAGACAGTTACGGATTATGCAATCCTCCTGAATGGATCACTTATTTACATTGGTTGCGAGTTTATTTGCCGAGTATCTCCCCTTGAATTACATAGGACATTCATGGCTGTACAAACATAGCATATTGCAATCAAAGATTAAGACTGGAGAGTCAGAAAGAAAGTCAGAGAGTATCAGAAAACATGTGAGAAATTGGGTACATGTACAACAAACTGAGGCTTGAACGAATGAACGAAAACATTTCATTACCGAGCATAGCATGCAGGTGATTCTCTGAAAGCAATCATTGGGTCCAGAACAGCAATGTGAGGATATACAAAATAGCTTGAGATTATGTAACTGTGAAAACACAACTGATTTAGACTCAACATTGATGAAATGCTCTTTCGCTTTAACTGCTATACCGATTCCATTTACTACAAATAACCAACTCTGTTCAATGTCAAGTGTAACGTTTGTCAACTTTGTGAATCAAATTCTTCCTAGCTTCTATCTACAAATGTCTCTCTTCAACAAGTCCATTTCTTTTCTACATTCTATTTACAAGTGTCTATCATCGACAAGTCCATCGCATTTGCTTCCTCTCCTTTTCTTTCTTTAGAGTTCAGAAGTTTACGCGATTTTCATTAGTTCATTTGTCTGCTCATGGTGCTCAAGATCGAACCTCCGGGGTCGTGGAGTCTCTGTGGCGATATCGCTCGTCGAAGAGGATGGTTCGCGGTCAGCTCAAATGGAAGAGCATTAGGTCTTCCTCTGGAACCGGCTGCTTCGAAGTTGCGGTCGGGGCTGGTCGCGTGGTCGCTCTGCTGGTCCTTGCGAAAGCTCGAGTCCCGGTAATTGCGCTCATCGTGGCGTGGTCGCGGCTGGTAGTCATCAGCGTATCTGTGGGGCTGCGAGTCGTAGTCGTTGTCGTGATCGGTGAAATCATCATCGAGGTGCCTGTGGGGCTGCGAGTCGTAGTCGTTGTCGCGATCAGTGAAGTCGTCATTGGCGTGCTCATGGTGCTGAGAGCTGTAGTCGTCTCGATTGGCGAAGTTATCAGCGTGCTCGTGGCGCTGAGAGCTGAAGTCGTCTCGATTGGCGAAGTTATCAGCGTGCTCGTGGCGCTGAGAGCTGAAGTCGTCTCGATTGGCGAAGTTATCAGCAGCGTTGTCAGCTGCGGTACGGTAGCGGTGGGGCTTGCGGGCGATGTCATCTTCGAGATCGGCATGATCTCGGCTCTCTGACTCGCTTTGCTGCTTCTCAATGCACTGGCCGTTGACTGGGCCATGGTCGGGATCCGTCGCTGTCTCGTGGTCATCATTGGGGCTCTCTGAATCAAAGTTCTGAGCAAATTGGCCGTTGCCTAGGCCATGGTCTGGATCTATCTCGTAGTCGTGATCGGGTTTCTTCGGTTCGACGTCGGGTCCAACGTCTCGTCTGTCGTGCTCGTGATCGTGATCGCGATCCTGGTCGAGCCTTCCTGTGCCGTTTGCTGGCATGATGGTGGGTCCAACGTCTCTAGTGTTGACCGCTTCTTGCTCACGCTTCTGGTCGAGGCTTTCTGTGTCTGTGCCATTCGCTGGCACGATGTCGAGCTCCTCATCGAGCTGCTTGTCGGCTGACTTTACAGCTTGTCCTCTGATTCCTCTCCCTTTCTCGTCGATGGCTATGCTGACAGCTCGTGTCGACATCAGGTCCTGACGTCCGCCATCCTCCTTCCCGTGAGAGTCGGCAGCTCGTGCCGATGTGGCGACTGCCCGCAAAGCGTACCAGGCTGGGACGTATTCCACGTCTTTGGTGGCGGGCTGCGCCGCTCCGAAATACTCCGTAAGTGCCGCTAGGGTGACATCGTACTCTGTCTGGTCGCCAAACGGGGCAGGAACGGTCAAAGTTTCGTATACATCTTGGACATCCTCACCGGCAATGTACAGCAGAAGGGCTCTCTTCTGTGTGGGCCGCGTAATTCCTGTCGCATGCATGTATTGAGCAAACTGTCTCATCCAGACCATCCACGCTGTCGAAGCCGTGGACGATGACCGTACGGGGAAAGGTTCAGGCACTCCAAAATGGGCCATGGTTGCCGCTGGTTCACATCACTCAAATCCTCGTCGCCATTATTGTGTATTGAGGGAGAGAAGGAAACTAGAAACTTGCTTGGTTGGTGTCTGAGTGGCAACTGTCTTTATTCTGGTATAACACATACATATATACACAGCATAGGTGGTGGTCATGTTATGTAACAGTCTGGGTGAATAAGCTAGGGGAGACAGAGAGAGAAGGTGCAGGGGCAATGTAAACAAACATATCAGATGGGGGGAAGTATAGTGGCTAATCCTTGGCCGTGGGAATGAGAGTAGATGGGAACAGCTATGAACATCTGGTTCATTGCACAGTACTGGTTTACAAACACAATAGTTCTCTTATCATGATTATTAGGGATGTTAATGTGTGGATATAAATACCCGTTTTATACAAAACACTGTCCACTCTCCACTCTGTTTTGAATACAGTAAATCTTACCAAGGATGTATACGTACGCTTCATACATCCTTGATCCTCCATTTTCCTGCGTTGACCCGTTTATATAATTTATCATATTTTCTGTCTTTCTCCATTCCCTCATCACCCCTGTCTAATCATATCTCTTCCATTTTTCTCCCTTTCTTTCTTTTATTTATCCATTTGTGTCGCTCTATTCTGCTCATTCTCCCTATGCACCCCACTATACCCCTTTACTCTCTTTGTACGTGCATGACATTGTGTTTGTGACATGTGCTCGTGAATCTGTCAATCAATTAAAGCTTTTATCTCCAGATCTTAATCCGTGAATGAATACCGGTCGATGCCTTCAACCCTTTTTCATGGTTGTTGTCAAATAATGGAATGTGATCTTCACACTGGTCAAAACCCGGTAAGCCAGATATGACCAAAAAAGGGTTTCGCTCCTAAATAAGAATTGTTCACATTTTAATTCTCATGCGCAGCAAATCTCTGCCAAGCTCTACTAAATGACACCGATGTTATGATTCTTAAGCCAGTTATCATACCGTTTCATTTTCAATGTCGTTGGGAAAACCTAAAAGAGCTAGATTCATCTAGAGTTTTTTACCTGAATGGATTTGGTTTTGGAGATTCGGAAAGACTAAGAGCTCATAGCTCGTGTTATCCGCGGAGTATAATAAGTGTGTAGGCCTGGCACTCGGCTGCACATGCATGTACACGGCTGACGTGCCCCTCGTACAATGTCGTAAACCGGCCCGGCTTAGCCAGGCAGGAAGCGGGCTGCTAGTGGGCTGGCACGCGAGAGGTTTCCCGGCTAGACGGTGGTAGCAACCCGGGGTGGGCCAGGGGGAATGCGCGTCCACTCAACAACTCGTTCATTCTAGCTCCCTAAAAAAGTATTACAAAGGGGATACGATAGTACTCGTGTACTACTGCCAGATAGAAAGAATACCTACCACACACCGAGACCTATTCGGCATGCTATGATGCTTGATACGACGAAATCAAGGACATTTTGCAAGTCAACTGACCCGCGTCATCACCTATTAAGTAATTAACCTTTAATTCATAGAATTTAATGAGTTATTCAAACACTCTGTAACGTCCATGTACTATCAATCAATAGTCAATAAGTCATTACATTGAATTATATCTTTCAACGGTGATTACTTAAGAGTTTATTGTACATTGGAAATGTGATTTATTTAAAGTATCCCAGTGTATCTATTAACGTGCTCACAATGTCTTATTTCCACACAAACCTAAACTTAATCTTGATGAATTTGTATTTAGATTTTGTTAGCCTCATCCGCATTGACAGGGATGTTACCATCATAGCCCTACATGGCCACATGTTGCATGTGTGCACCATCTCCATTCCTTCAGGGAATATTCCTTGCTCGATCACGGTTTCGGCGGTGCTCTTGGTTGATATCATTCACACAGTCGGTCACCTTCTACCAGGTACCAAGTCATACTCCCGGGTTGAGAGCGGTAACGTGGATGAAGCATATCTTGCTGACGATCAGGACAAATGCGCAATAGTTGGGGGTTTGATCCAGGACCTCAATATATTCATGACAGTTGATTGGCTACTGTGCAAAGTTATTTAACAAAATATCGGATATATACATAAATTTCAGTCGCCGTCCATTAAGTATGGCAAGTGAAAAAATATATGCGCTTGATAGTCATGACAACAATTATTTCGATCATACATCACCTATGCACCACCTTCTCGATTAACTTTGCATCGTCTGCCGCCTATCCTTAACGTAGCTTTAATGATTATTGAATTATTTATGATCATTGCCAATCCTGCCAATAGTAAGTGAGAACATTTACTAGGTCAATGTCACATACTGAGGGTATGATTTAAAGGGCATATACTGTACTGGGAAGGCAAAAAAGCCTTCAAAATGTAATTATTAGCAATCTTCTTGCCAATGGTCTTAAATTCATGTATTGTCCATTTTAGAAGCTTGCTGACATTTATTTGCTCTCAAATGATCTACATTTTGAGTAATGAGTGATTAAATCACAAATCCTCAAAATGTTCGGGCCGAACATTTTGAGGATTTGATCAAGACTTAATCATTTATCATTATTTACTCCAAATATGGATCATTTGAGGGCAAATAAATTTCTGCAAGCTTCTAAAATGGACAATACATGAATTTAAGACCATTGGCAAGAAGATTGCTAATAATTACAGTTTGAAGGCTTTTTTGCCTTCCCAGTACAGTATATGCCCTTTAAGTTTGTCTTGCATAAAAGTTAATTTATACGTTCTATCAGGGATATGCAAAAACGTCATTCTTCGTATTTTTACTTTTTTTTTTACTTGCCCTAACCCAAGAACAGCAACATGACGTGGGAAGGCATACACTATACAACCCCCCCAGAACCCTAGGACATGTAGGACTAGCACGCTAACCCCAAACCTAACCCTATAACCGAATCGACTCAATACAACCTCATTGGCTCCGTTACACGATCTACCACGTCTACCCCCATCGTGATTCGGCCCACCCGGAAACTCGCCCTTACTCCGCCGCCACCCGCGCATGATTTGTGGGGAGCGGTGATAAGACAATCCCATGTTGCATTATTACTTCCGGTTTCACTATCTATCCCATCTTTAGACGATTTCTCTACTATTTATTCATCCTTTTGACATGTTTGATGGCCTTTTAAGCTTCTTTCTGGGTAGTTACGTGCCACGACTTGAAGTTGATATGTATACCAGATTTATTTTATAATGATGTGATTTTTTTTACGATAATGCCAAAATGAATCTAATCATAATAGAAACAGGATATGACATGACGTGGGAGTCACTTTCAACGGTATATGGTTATATCGGACATATTGTTAACGCAAACAGCGCCCTTTTACCGAGACGCGTTTTGTCAATAGTAAGTTGGAATCCAATGCTAACAAAGCATGTTTAATGTATATAACCATGGTAACAGCGATCCGTCTTATGAAGCTGTGAATTGTAAGTACATGTAATAATTATGTTACCGCATAACTATGGAGACCCCCTATTCCTGACTCCATTTCCATTCAATATTACTAGAGTAAGGTTAGTTTTCCATCACAAATACCTAAAAATCAATTTCCTCTGTCTTGTTGCAATGATCTCTACAAGTTAAATGTTTTTTTCGTATACTAACGGAGAGAGAGAGAGAGAGAGAGAGAGAGAGAGAGAGAGAGAGAGAGAGAGAGAGAGAGAGAGAGAGAGATAGAGAGAGAGATACAAAGATGGAGCGATAGGTACCCCACCCTGCACCCTGAACCCCAACTCCCTAACATACATGAGTATTGTAATCTATTTACGCTACTGTTTACATAGTTTACATGGTAACAAAGAGAGCTCACGCGCATACATAAACCCACCCCTTCTTGATACGACCGGTCACATGCATGCACTATGCAATGTATAATTAATATTTCCATATGCTTATCTTCTGATATGATTATTGCATGGTTTTCTGCTGCCATACCCTTAGTCTGCATGTACAAACTCTATGATGAAGTCTGTTATATACTCTATTATAACTCATATGTTTGTCTGGGAGCTAGATTACAAACTGACCTGTTGCTGGTGTCTCAAGAAGCATATATGAATATCTACAAACTAGTCTCTGCATTTCATACCCATAGATTCAAACTTACTGACTGACTGACAAGGGTTTGACCTTGCAACGTAACCCCCCCCCCCCCCAAACACACACACACACACACCATGCATGCCAGTAAGGACATAATGTTGAGCTTTTTCTGCTGCAGAAGCTGTGTAAGGATATCCACACATTACTGTATTTTTTCATTAACATTATACATGAAAATATGTATTTTGCGCTTGAAACAGCAAATACATATCCAAATGAATTCATAGAAGTTGACCTGAAATGTCTGTTTCTCGCTTCCTTCTTCTCTGCTGAAACCCAACGGGTCTGGATCCTCATCCAGTGATGCTTGCTTCTGATAAGTTCCAATGGTTCCGGAGCCAAGTTTTCCTAGGGAAGTTTTCGAGAATAATGGAGAGCTTAAAACAATAACTGATCTCGGGATGAACAGTTCGATTTTTTTAGAGGGTAGTTGTTTGTTTCCTTCATGTCTGGCAGGAAAGACGAAGAAGAAAGAGAGAGAGAAAAAAAACGAGCTCGGTACTTTGTTTCCGTTTGGGGTAGTGAGCGCTGATGCACATAAAATAAAGTACAGATTGCTGTTAATACGGTTTAATAGTGACAATTATTGTTCCACGTGTATCTCGCTTACGATTGGTTTCCCCCTCAACACGCCAGAACTAGAATGGTTCAATGACCGATGACATGGGCATAATATTGTGGCACGAGAGACGGACAGACAGACACACAGACATAGAGCAACTATATGACATAAGTGCATGTTGATGTGTAGCTACATTGGCTATAAGATGTCATGTCTGACTCTCCCAACTTAACAATTTTCGAAATCACTTGACAGAAAATGGCCAAATTTGCATTTTTAAAGGACTTTGAATTGAAGTATTAAAAAACTTTTGGAGATAAAGCAAGAAATAAGAAGAATTTTTGTCTCTAAAAAAAAAACATAATCTCACAAACAGAAGTACATTAATACATTGCATGTATTAGAATATTCTTAACATTGTATGTCAAGAAAGCAAAAATGTTGGTAGAGTAATATACAAATATATTAATATCTTCCGAACGAGTCTGTGACAGACAGATAAAAAGTGCAAGCTCTCAATGAAAAAAAAAATGGTGAAAGCGCACCGGAAGTGAGGTGCCTAACTTAATGCAGTGGATTAAGTCTTTATCCATTTGGCCGTACTAAGGACTCAAGGGGGAATAGGATCAGGGGCGTATCCAGAAGTTTTGCAGGTACGAGGTGTGTTGGGTGCTTTCAGTTATTTATATGACAGAGAACAACTTTTGAAGGCGAAATAAGGAAACGGAAAAAAGTGAGAACAGAAAAGCAGACTATTTTCACTTAATAAGAACATGGGCATTTTACGAGGGTACATGATCGGTGGCGTAATTATAAAATATGAAGTTATTACATGTGCTGGCTGTGATTGTGATGACAACTGAAGAATATCAAGAAACAGGCAGTGTGCACAAAACGCAGGCAAAAACAACAGCACAATTCGTAATAGAAGAAGAAGAAGAAGAGGTAGAAGTAAAAATAGTAGAAATAGTAGTATCAGTAGTCGTAGTAGTAGTAGTAGTAGTAGTAGTAGTAGGAGTAGTAGTAGTAGTTAGCAGTAGTATTGGAAGTAGAAGAATAGTAGTATGTAAGTAAAATGCAAAAGCAAATTTGAATGTGAATATGAATTAATATCACTATGAATGTGAATCTTACTGACATATATTCAATGTGACCATGGTGACTGTAATTCTAAATATCCTAAATATCACTAAATACGAGAGTCAACGTGAAATTGAATGTAAATTGATGTGAACGTGAATGCGAAAATGAATATTCAATGACACATGCATGGTACGGGACAACACAAACTTCATAAACATGCTGCTTTGGATATCAGTATTAACAATTTGATGATATCGTCATTAACTCTGGTTTCGACCATTCTGGGACAAGTTTATTGTGTATTTGTTATCTGGTTTTATATCATAGAACTTTTTTGTTGAATCTATTTTTTTAGGAGGGGGTGGTGAATTAATCAGCCCCTTACATGATTCCCTTTAGCTACACCAGAATCTCATTGACTTCCCTGTTTGGTCTGTATATCAGAGGGGGATTTCGGCTGATGCCAGTCATGCCAATGATGGTTAGAATTGGTCGGATGTCCCTAATACTTACTGCTAGTCTTTATTCCACACTAGTGATCATAGCACATCCGGGCAATAGTGCTATCACCCCGAGAGAGAGACAGACAGAGAGAGAGAGAAACAGACAGACAGGGAGAGAGAGAGAGAGTCAGAGAGAGAGAAATAGAGAGAGATAGATAGATAGAGAGAGAGACAGCGAGAGAGACAGAGAGAGAGAGAGACAGAGAGAGAGAGACAGACAGACAGACAGACAGAGAGAGAGAGTCAGAGAGAGAGAGCGATAGAGAGATAGATAGAGAGAGAGAGAGAGAGAGACAGAGAGAGAGAGAGAGAGGGAGAGAACGCGAGCAGAAAAGTAGTGTGCGTATTTGTGTGTTGTGTGTGTGTGTTCGTGTGTGTGTATGTGTATGTGAGTTTTGTTTGTGTTTTTTTTTTGTGTGTGTGTGTTTGCGGGGGGGGGGGGCGGTGCTTGCACATGATAAATAAAGTAAGAAAGGGAGTCTTTCTTTTCAGTTTCCTTTCAAAACCTTCGTATTAATTCTGACTAATACAGTATACATACATTCAACTAAACAACAATGCGTTAATTGGGTTATTTGGTTGCTACCTGCTTTTATATATGTTGCAAAATATCAAATTCAGTATCGATAGTAATACCATGCGATCTAATCATACGGACTCGCTCCATCGTATTCACCTTACCACTTCTCGGAAAGTGTTCGCTACGATTCTATATACCGCAACGTATCGATCAACGAGAACGGCGAAAGTATGCCAATGCGCTGACACAAACATCGATACCTGGACTACCGATAGTTTATTTCCCATGATAATGCCACCTATCGGATCGTCTTGCATTTTGAGAGAGATCGCAATCCGGCAAATCTTCCCGGCGAAATGAAATATGCTCGTCAGTTTGAGGAAGGGTAAACATACAATGATCACCGGGGTAATGCAATCAGACATGCGTAGACAGAGCCGTACAAATAATTAGCCAACGTTGGTTTTTATATATGTTCTCTCTTGTTCTGTCTTGCAACTAACCCTTGTTTTGTGCTCTGTTTAAGCTCTTGTTTTGTATCTGTCTGCGAAGGAGGTCCTCTGATAATAAACCTGGTTTTGCCATCAACTGTTGTATCTGCACATGACTGTTGAAAGCTTATTTCTGTTTAGTACATGTAGGACATATCGCTTTCAATACAGGGACAAAATTATATATACACACACGTATAAGCCTCTTCCACTCTCCTCCCCAATATTGCCACATACGCTCACTCACCCAAACACTAGCCCCCCCCCCCTCCCCCCACACACGCACATACAAACACACACATATACACACCACACAAATACACACACTCTCTTTCTACCCTCTTCCTATTGTGTTCTCTTTCTCTCATACTCCTTGTCCCTTCATCATGTTCATACTTCATATTTATGTTTCATCGTTGTTATTTCTTACACACGTACACACGTACACACACACACAAACACATACACACACACGCACACACGCCCTCTTTACCACTCCCTCAATTTCTATACCGAAATAATTCTTCTTGATTTAATACTTGTCCCCCCCCAAAAAAAAAAAAAAAAAAAAAAGAGAAAACACCGCTAAAATTATTACGACATTGAAATGAAAAAACACTGCAATACGTTTTATTTCATTCTGAAAATACAACGAAACATTTGCATAAAATAATGATCTCACAACATT
>OZ022581.1:26809259-26911759 GCA_963669155.1 Arbacia lixula | reverse complement strand
ACTCTTGCTTTGTAGTATGTCTCTCAGACTCATCCTTTTTTCCATATGCAAACTAGATTTGGGTTTAAATTATCATTGTACACTAACCATGCTAACAGTTTGCAAGAAATGTTCCTGCGGGCAGCATTACTTCGAATGCATTCGTTATATTGCGGTGTTCAGTTTGTAAGTAATAGGTACAAGGGTACTAGTTTATTTTTGGCGACCCGACAGCAACTCAATTAAAAATGTATCGGTCAATAAAAATCCACTAAGAATAAGTTTTTGGTTCCTATATTCTTGGAGTTCTTTAATGGTATTTTCTTCAGTAAACCGTGGTAAAAAGCAACACCTGTATATTGGACACACGCAACAGGGGATATACCCCTTTGATATAAAGATGCCAACATAAGCATGGTGAAAAACAGTGTTTCGAGCACATTATAGGATTATTTTCAGAGCATTGGTCACTCTCCAGCCCATGCTTAAATTCTTTCCATCTTGTCCCTCTCCTTTTTGACGAACGACCAACACCTGCGTCCCATTCATGAATCTCGAAGAGGATGGGATGACATCTCAATTCAGCGACCCCGCATCATCTGGCAGAAACCACGACCGCAGCATCTATCCCCACGCGGTGTCCCCCATCAGTCGGGAGCTCATCCAGTGATGCGGCGGGTGTCTTAGCATCTTCCCCCTTCCTTACCCCTCCTCTTCCTCCTCCGCATCATCCCTCCTTAGGATCGCATCACCTCTCCTCACCGATCCCCGGCTCACATCACCGCCCTCTCGCGTGATTCGATTAGGACCAGCACCTGTCGCACGGGGAGAGAGGCGAGAAGAGACGAGAAGAGTAAGAGACAGAGAAAAGCCAAAAACACGGATAAATACGGATATTGACTGTTAAGAATAACTATAGATAACTTGAACAAATACGCGCGGCAGTAGGGGGATGTTTTGCTAGTACTTTGATATAAATTTGCAACTGATTTTTGCTCATTTGTGTGAGCATTTATCTAACCGCGCGTACCACCATTGATGGGGTGCGAGCCTCATGTGTTTTCTCTGCAAACGAAGAGGCGAAACAGGGACAGGTCGGCTGCGGGGATGTGACTGGATGGTGTTACTATGGTGATAAGATGACATGTTTCACGTGGCGCACGAGGCGCGTTCGAGCTCGCACGCTCATAAGGAATCTGTCATGTGTGGTTAAAATGCATGCTTCAACTACTGCTTGAATGATTGCATTGCGCTTTTAAATGGTGAATCTATATCGTATGTTGTCCAGCATCCACCCCAGTATCATCCACTTTTGTACACTTCAAAATAACCCTTTAACCATTTAGATTGAATTTTATAGATAGACCAATCATTAGAGGAATTAGAAGGGCTTAACCGTTTATACTTCAAATGTTACCTCGTTCACTTACATCGACTACTGAACGTGCATTATTTTGTATGAACACTTTAACTTTGTGTATCACAAAATGGAAGAACATGAAGGTGTTTAATGATTAACATGTTCTTCCATTCTTGTTCATGGTTCACATTGATGATGAAAACCAACTCAATGTTCGTCTTCAATACCTTAACAAGCTACGGTGGCGCATGTTGTACACCATTTGATATCATGCCATATCAATGGTTATTCACCCCATCTTAAAAATCAAGTGATAATATATTAAAGCATTGTCATGTTTTGAGCTTGCAACAGTCCTCATTTGCATAAAGAGTTGTCAATAGCACTTTTATTTTAGTATTAAAAAATAGTACTCCTCTTGCATAAATCTGCAAAATGATTGGCAACAAGCTTTAACGAAGGCTTACAATGAAAGTTGGCGAGTTAAATCAATTATGGGACCTTAAAAGCCCATAGACTTCAGTGAAATACTGTGTCGGTTCACAAAATGAACAGGTTGAGCGCTAAGATGTCTCAAATGACGTCACATCACTCCTTGCTTGCACGCAATTTGTACCTTAAATACAATGACCAATGACAAATGTGCGCACGGTAAAAATACGCTGTGCATGCAACCTAACATCAACCTGCACTGTTGATTAGTAAAAACAGAATAAAATTCTGCTTTGGAAAATTCATGTTCAGTTGTTGTGCGCTTAAAACATCTTATTTATTCATCATAATTTTACTCGGTATACAAACAAATATGTATACTGCTCTGATATTCGAAAAATGGTTAAACTATGGGTCCGTGATTATCTAGACACAATGCTTTCATCTCTCGGCTTGCGCCTCGTAATTGTCTTGTGCAAATAGTTTTTACCATGTTCCTCAGAGTAGTCTTTTTTTTGTACAACAGCATAGGGTAGGTTGATGTAGATGATATATGTGTAATTTGTATATAATTTTTGTACGAAATTTCATTACTACAATGTATTAGGTTAAAAAGGAAGATTAATTATTCTATTATCAATTAATCTATTATCAAACAATAACCGTGCCCCCTCCTGAGTCTTCAGTATTTAAACTTGCACTCGACACCCTCTAAGTATGATTAAGCTGCCGAAAGAAATATACTCGACAACTACGTCATTCAGATTGAGGTATGGTATCCGCAAAATACACGATACGTATTTCAAGTATTATACAGGAGAATAACTCAACTCTGCAAATGTATCGAGATCATAACAAGAATACATGCGAGTTGTTGCTATTTGAGAAGACAGTACAAACGGATATGCAAAAAAAAAATCGTTACAAATAAGTTAAGGTTTACATAAAGATAGGTAGCGTTACACTTTGTAAAGACTCTACTGCTATCGACCAGCGATAACATCTTGGAAATCGTAATCTGATGGGACAATTTTCCAGGAAGGAAGAGGATACCTGTGGTATACTTTGGGTTTAGATGTGATATCCACGTCTGCAACTGATCTGCAGTGAAACATAGGGTATCTAGACATGTAGGATCAACCCATGGACATTTCGCTCGCCCCCGTTCAGTCCCACTCCCGTTGATACGTGCTTGCCCAAATATCGAACTGGCGCGCATTTTCCAGTTGCGCGCTTATTGGTAACCCGAGCGGTAACGCTGGGCTTAACCAACCGAGCCGTGCCCGCGCAGGGCGCACGCTCGGACGGGGCGATTGATATAACGGTAGCTGAACTGGCGAGGCCCGCTGTTCCGTCTCGTTAGAGATCAAATTTCCTGATGAAAGAAGAAAAAAGGGGGTAAAAAATGGAGGATGATGATGCGAGCAAGTCATCCCATGCATGCTGCGAGATATTGAGCCGTACTGTAGCCAGCTTATTAACTGATTTGAGCGTTTCAAAAGATGGGTGAGATACTACGCTGGTGAGAGGGAGAGGGAGAAAGAGTGGGAGAGAGAGATGGGGGGGGGGGGGGAGGAAGAGGGGAGTGAGGTAGAAAGATAGATACACGTGGGATGCATACCCGCCACGCACAGCTAGAGCGCGCCGTATTATCAACGCGCGAAAGCCCCAGCATAGACTGTGCACGCCGTCGTACATTCGAACAGAGTGGTCCCGCACGCCACCTTTATTGGGTTAAGTCTACTGAAAACTGTTATAATTACACAGAATCCAGCATATTTTCGCTTTCACTATAATTTAGGAACTTGGATATTTAAAGGATTATGACGTATGAGTGACCTATGTGAGGCTCGCACGGACCGGATATTGTGTTCGTCTCTCTTTAAGTCTAAGCTGCCATTAGAAATCAATCGACCAGTAAAATACCTGAATGGTCATGAATAAGGTAACATATTCAAAAGCACGCGCATGCGATATGACCGGTTCCAAATCTTCTTAAAAGAATTAGACGTAGACGGGACATTTGGAGGGAAGAGAGAGTGAAAGTAAAAGTGAAATAGAAAGGAAATGAAGAGAGGGAGAGAGAGAGAGAGAGAGAGAGAGAGAGAGAGAGAGAGAGAGAGAAAGAAAGAAAGAGAGAGAGAGAGAGAGAAAGAGAGAAAGAGAAAGAAAGAGAGAGAGATGTGTGTATGCGTGTATTATGTGTGTATGTGCGTTGTGTGTGTGTGATAGGAACGATGGATAGTGAAGAATGGAGGAGAGAGGGATGAATACATAATCCACAATCATTATTTACGATATAAACATTTGACAAAATAGCTGTTGAACAGTAAAGCGGCATGGCTCTTGCTTTCCAATGCTATAAGGCGCCAATCTTCTTTCTTGTTGACGAAAGACACCAGAAAGGGGAACCGTCCACGTATACATATTATATCCTTACGGCCACTTTCTTTCTAATGACATCATTGCCGATGTGATGCAAATCAGTAAAATCCATTAACGTTTCTTCTCTTCGATTGGCCCAGCGTTTGTGTCGAAACACACGTAAACGAGTGTAAAATCATGTGAGGACCGCTCTTTTCTTCTCATTTCACCATCTGTGTCTGCAAAGTAGTCCACTTGGACTATGACTTGTTTGTATGGAGTCGGTCTTTTAAGACAGTAGTATGAAGTTTTTTTTAAAAAAAAAAACTACTACTACGACCACTACTGTTGCTGCAGCTGCTACTACGACTACTACTACGTCTACTACCCCACCACTATTACTCTTCATACAATTACTTTGTCTTTTACTGCTACTACTACTACTCACTACTTCCATTGCTGCAGTGTTACTAATATTAATATTTGAAATGGATCACTTTTTCCTACGACCAAAGACCCGCGCTCAAAATCTTCCGCCTAGCTGGATAGTACTACTACTACTACTACTGCTGCTACTACTACTTGTACTACTACTACTTCTACTACTACTACTACTACTACTACTACTACTACTACTACTACTACAACTTCTTCTTCTACTACTACTACTACTACTACTACTACTACTACTACTACTACTACTACTTCTATTACTACTGCTACTTCTTCTACTACTACTACTTCTACTACTACTACTACAACTACTAGTACTTCTACTACTACTACTACTACTACTACTACTACTACTACTACTACTACTACCACTACTACTACTACTACTAGGCATACAAATACTGTTGGTGGCCAAATGATGTGAATTACTTCATTCTCAGAAAGACATAAGATCCAAGCTTTTAAGATTTACAGACTATACGCGTGCATGACATTGGCCATGCACCGAATGCATCGATTCAAGCGTGATTAATCTTCATTCTCTCTTGTGCAGCCTGCACACAATCGACTAAAAGGTTACAATATGACATGTGTTTCTTCTGGTAGCCTGTTTCTCATTGAGGAGCCCTCGAAAATTCAATTAAAGGGGATCTATAGCAAACACACAGGACCGCTAATTGTCTATCGATTGTTTAAGTGGTGTAAGCTTTGACATGGTCAATGCAAGGTCGGGCAGGGGGATCTTTCATTAAATCACATACATTTTCTCCTTCGCCTTTTCTATGGGCAAAAGAAAAAAAAAGTGGGACGCTGTAAATTGGCCAAATGATTGTTGGCCTTACTTTAATAGTGGACGACATTTAAATGTCTCATCTCACTGCCATTTTGAAGGGTTAGCCAGTGTGCGGTGGAGCTGAAGTAACCGATTTTGTCCGTTCATGTCAGCCACGCTCATTAAGCGGAATCACGCATCCTCGTTCGTTCACTGTCATCTCTCTTGAGCAATGTTGCTACCATGACAACGCAGACATACTCGGCTCTCTACCTCTTCGCAAAATGGAAATCCATTTTCCTATGAAGCTAATCATAACCTTGACCACGATTTGCCGTTCCTCCCTCCCATCTCTCCTCCTCCGTGCAGTCCCTTGTTCTCGATCAAGATAAGCAACAGACGACTCGCGCCGTGTAGATGGGGATTTGATATCGATCGCCGAGATTGGAGGCGCGCTGCGCTGCGTTGTTTAATTTCATTGCGGCGCGCTTCTGACGAGCTTCACACGCCAGCCCGAGCGCATCCCGCGGGAGCGCCGCCAATGAGGCGGATGGTTGAACGCGCGCCCACTATGGGCGCCCATTGTGCATACGTAATCAGGTAACATCACGGAGCTATCATATCGTGGCACGGCCAAACAATATCAAGACATCGTGGTGGCGTGTAGGAGCTAGCTATCGCTAGGCGAGGCTGGCTGGCTGGCTGGCTGGCTGGCTGGTCCATAGGTGGTCTCGGCAGGACATGGCGGCCGAGGCGTCGGATAGAAATCAAGCTTTAACACCCCAGGTGTGAGGCAAACGTAACAGAACCCGAGCGGCTTGGGCAGGGGGGACATCTTCGGGCGAGACGCAATTGGTAAGACGCGGCGGGATGAAAAACAAATCACCGCTTCGGGGACGGCGCGTACAAGTTGCCGATTTAATGTCGACGGTTAGAGATTAACACTTCTTGGTCGCTCTTTGATTCATAATTGCACCTCGAGCGTAATAATAATAATCAAGGGCTTGTCACGTGGTTTGGGTTGAGATCTGAGAAGCGGGGATAGAGGGAATGATCTAATGGTTGTATCGCATATCACGTGACGCTTCAACAAAAAAGTAGGTTTGGCATTGAAAGAATAAGGAAAGAAAGAGCATCAATGAATTGTATTAGTCCAGGACGCTTGTGGGAGTAAAATCTACTTATCCATCAAAAAATCTTTTCTTCTGAATAGCGCCTCCTCTGATTTATCTTCAGTTACCCCTTCACGTACCAGAAACACCGCTTGTCTGTGGGATGTTTGTGCATTACTAGTAATGAAATGCACACAGGAATTATGAAGAGTTAAACCTGTCTTCTCTCTTTGTCTTTTGTTTTGACAAAGGATGTCCCTTATCATGATTGGGTTCGTTTAGTGAGTTTTTATTTTACCAATAACATGGATATGGCAGAGAATTCACGATGTGTAATTTCGAAGTATCAAAGTAAACAAATTTTGGAAGATATTATCTTTTTCCACAAAACTTAAAGGTCACTATATAACCTTATTTATATACATTCTGGCCAGCTTCTTGTATTTGGTTTATACTTTGATCATCATGATAACGACAAGCAGAGGATACAGCATCGATTACATGAGTGTAGGAATGATCTATGCCTTGACAATCCAATCTTTCTCTCAAGGACGCACTTTATGTTAGGTTAATTCGGCAATGTACCTATTAAATCATGTTTACATATAACACGTGTCATTTCTAATCGGTTTTAACCGTTAATCGTCACAATAATTACAAGTTAACACTTTGTCATAATAACAATAACGTAAGAACTGTGTGAAAACAAAATATCAACTATGACAATGCATCGGTGTATCTATCCAGATTCAATGCTATTTCGTGCTTTTCATAATTTCCATTACCACGATTCAATACTACGAATGTCTGCATTCATTGTCCTCACGTTGTTCTGTTGGCTATTTCTACATCTTTCTTAACCTCTCATGAATTTCGCCCGACTCAGTCTCATCCCCCTCCTTGAATCGAATTGAATTGAATCATTTTTGTCCATTCATGATAATGTGCTTCTTTCTCTTCTTCTCGCATTGCCTGTAACTCTCACTCTTTCATTGCAGTTAGGTTTTGTAGTTATAATCATAAGTCCTGTGCGCGCTCTAACAAAATAGCATCGTGAAGTTGTGGAAATGATATGTTAACATCAGCATTAGATCGTAGACAGAAGAAGGCCAATCTCAAGAAGACAAGTACTAGATAATTGTTCTACTTTCATTACTACCATACCCTTATCACTACTACTACTATTACTACTACTACTACTACTACTACTACTACTACTACTACTACTACTACTTCTACTACTATTACTACTACTACTACTACTACTACTACTACTACTACTTCTACTACTATTACTACTACAACTACTACAACTACTACTACTACTACTACTACTACTACTACTACTACTACTACTACTACTACTTCTTCTTCTTCTTCTACTACTACTACTACTACTACTACTACTACTACTGCGCATTGTACATAGACGTCTACTAATACTATTTCTACAATAGTTCCAATACTAACACCAGTTTTATTCTTCTATGTTGTATTTCTATTACTCCTACCCTGCTTGTGTTCCTTAACTTGATAAAGTTATTATATCTCATGCTATTTCATCTACGTCTATATATTGCACATCTACTAATATTATTCCAATTAGGATGTAGGCCTATTACGTATTTCAATGTCTCAATCAGTACAGGAAGCTTTCCGTATCTCTTTGCTCAGAAAAACTCTCTAAGAACCACCCCCCCCCCCCCCTTTGAAAATGTACCAAAGACAGCTCGCATACCCTGTCATAATTCACAAATAATTGATGCTCGCAACCATGTTATTTTAATATACGATTTCGTTCCTCTCTAATTGAGCATCCGCATTACCATGAAATTGTTCCTCCCCAAAACAACAGCGTTTTGGGGATGTTAGCAAGAGGCGTCGTATTAATTCGCCCCGTTCAAAAACCAGCCCGTGTCTGGCGGGCAAATCGCCCTCCTCCTCGAGTCCCTCTCACTCCAAATCTCGCCATCGCTCCCATTTTTTCTCGTCTTTTTTTTTTTTTTTTTAGCAGAAAGCGCTAACGCACATACCATAGACTTGGAGGCCTGTGGTTGCCACACGCTAATTACGGAGATTAAACGGGAGATGAAATCCGATCGGCAGAGGCGATGCACAATATGAAACATTTCAGCGGATAAAGTGAAAAAATCTTCGGGGAGATACTGAGGCATCTTCAAACGACCGTGACGGCATCAAATTTGTTCCGCATGATCGACTAGGACTGTCAAGGAAGGAGAAACTGACGATAAGAAATACCCCCTGTCACATTTCTTCTCCAGTTTCACTGATCTTGGCTGCATCTCGAAGACTAAGCATAATTTGAAGATGGAAAGTAACTTTCAAATCTCAAATGTGGAAAGGAGTATCGAGGACAATATTGAATAAGAAACATCTCGCCATCTACGACATCGGCTCTTGAAACATACCTAAAGCGATGGAATGATTTTCAAAAATGTATGACATCTTAAAGGGCGAAATCCAAAGATTTTCTGTTCAATATGTTTTCCTTATAAAAACATAAGGAGAGAGTCTGTTTGGTAAATTCTCACGATGAGCATCAACGATAATTTACTTCTTGATTATGAGAAAAATTACGACGAAATTCATGTGAAATTCAGCGAAAAAAAATCCGCGATGTTCCGAAAAAATGCACACCATAATCAGAAAGAAGGAACGGACTTGTGATAAAGTATGCGCATATTTCAATTTTATCTCAAATGGAATAAAAATTAATACAATACGCTAAGAATCCCATAGCCAATGTAACACAGCCAAAGTAAAACATTAAATCTAAAAGTACAATAAAAACAACAATATGTTGAATGTTTAACACAAGGGATGACGTCACTCTCTCTCTCTCCATGCTCTCTCTCTCTCTCTCTCTCTCTCTCTCTCTCTCTCTCTCACTATATATTTATATATATATATATCATACATTATATATTAGAAAAAATCCGGTGGAATCTACAAATTGAGGTAATTTCCCTTGGAGCGATTTTCTCCACGAGTTCTCGGAGTAATCCGCATCTGTACAAATTAATTTCCTCGATGTTATTATCGACTTTTTGAGCCCAGGAATATGCCCAGTTTTGATTTCTTTTCTTGAAGAACCGGGGAAATCAGCACGGCGCTCGCCCTGTAAATCGTTATGAAAATATTTTCTTTTGAATAGCCCCAATTTTCGCGTTTAATAACCGCACCCAACGTCATTCCTCTATAGTTTATACCCCGTACGAAAGTAGGCAACGGGCTAGAATTAAGGGAATGGGGTTTCTAGATGCTTTGAAGGGAAAAAAGGGGGATCGTGTTTTGATTTTTGGCTATACGCCTACCGCGTGGTCACCTGCGGTTTTCTGATCAATAATGTGTAATTCTAGACCCTTCTCTCGTTCGAGGCTATAGAACAAAGCCGCCATCAGCCCGTGGATAGAACAATGTGATGGATTATTTAGGAATGACAATGATTATGATGTTATTCCATTGTTCATGCAGCATGGCGCATCTCCAGACTCTTATTGGAGTATGTTTTACAACAGAACAACGCAATACTTAAAGATCTACCAAGATGTTATACCTAATTATTAAGAACTAGGTCGGTTATGCTTTTAGATCAGTGTTAATGCATACCGTGATTACACGATGTGTCCTTAGACGTTGATAAGACTAGCTTTTACAACTGGGGAATGCCATACTTTAAGAACTTTAAGATGCTGTACCTTCACTATCAACAACTACGATGCTGTCTTCCGATGATGTTAATGACATGAATAAGGCGCAAATACATAATTTCTGATCAAAACGATGATTACTGATTACGGAATGCCTGTGTCTTAAGGGCGAGATCGTATCTTCAGTGCATTCATCCCCGCGCAAGATTTCTCACAATGAATGTGTACACGTATCAGAATGGAACTGCGCTTCCATATTTCTATATCAGCCGACACAAATTTTACATTTGAAGGTTACAAAAAGCAATAAACGATAAACAAATACTTAGCAAAACGCGGTTAAAATATCTCGTTTCCCTTCTGTTTGCAACTAACAGCAGGTATTTCGACCTGACAACTGGACAACTGTTCGTGGGAGTGTGTTCTAATTCGTACAACAGTCCACATACCCCAAGTTCCAGAAATATCACAAGTCCGTCGTAGGGGGCTATTTAAGCCGATGGATGTGTGACGTACGCATTACGTCACGAACGAGTTTCTTCCAGTATGCAAAAATGCGCGTATTTGGAGTAAACGCTCTTACAACCTCTCTCCCGTTGCGCTTATAACGCTCTCTTTTAACCACATAATACCACAAATATTACATGCATATATTTAATGTCGATAGCACTTTGAGTTAAAAAAATATCTGCGAATAATAGAGAAAATTGTATATTGCACATTTCGCATCCACGCCCACTTAAACAAGGTGAAAAGTGCGCAGGAGAGAAGAAAGAAAAGCAACGCTTACAAAACACCGAAGCACAACACGCCCAGTATGTACACATCCGGGCGATCGACGGAAACGCAACATTCATGCAACACGGCAGTCCCGCACGAAAAATCGATATGGAATATAATATCCTCCGTAAGCATCGGTAAATTGAATTAAAGAAAGTAGACATTTCATTAATTCTAGCTGAGCTAGTAAGGAATCTGGCCGAGAGAGGGGTGATCAATGTTCAACTATTTAGCTGTATGACATTGCATCATTTCATACATTCGCGTATATATGAGCTACCGAACTGCAGCTGTAATTATTTATGTTGATATTCCACAATTTGGATGTCTGATTAAAACCGTCACAAAGAAGCAAGGCATCATTAATTATATTTTCTACTTCTCTTAATTGCAAACCTTCGAATGATATGTAATATATTAATGTTTTGCACTTGGTAAATTTAATAAGAAAGAATATATATTTGCCAATTTTCTACCATCACTCTCTATGACCGACTTGGTTTGAAATGTCTAACATTATTAATTTATTATTGAATTACTTATTCATTTCAGATACCATTTCAAGTTGACAACATAAAACAAATTGCAGAAGAGACGTTTCCGTCGTTAATTTTACCCCCTGAATCTTCTTTTCTTTTTTAAAGTCATGACAATGAAAGCAAGGCCCTTGTTTAGCAGGAACGATACCTTTGGCATGTGGCTTATATCAAGATGCCAAGAAGGATAATGACGAAATGGCTAGAAATATGTTTTTATTCAAATCCGTTTGTTTGATATACACATTTACCACTTTGATGCTGGTATCACGAGCACATACAATCGCTATCCGAAGTACATGAAAGCTTAGAAAGTAGACCAAACAAGAACTCAAATAAAGTCGTCAACGAGTTTGCTGACTGTAACATCGACTCGAGTTGACTGTCGAACGGACACAATATAGTACTACATAAATTATGCGTGTGTGCGTATGCATCTTATATGATATGTATATGTGTGTGTGTGTATGTATGTGTGTGTAGTTTATGTATGTGAGTATGTTTTTGTACGTATATGCCTACAATGCAGAATTATTTGCACAATATAATAAAGTGATAGTTTTTACGACGTCAACGCTAAATCCGACGCCGTGGTAGTCATTATTTCAATACATTTACATTACAGAGATCAAAAAAGGACACGCCTACACTGGGGATACTGTGAGTGTGTATAGATACAGGTGTGTGCGTGTGTGTACATGTGTGTGTGTTTGTCTGTGTGTGTGCGTGTGTGTCTGTGTGTATGTGCGTATGTGTGTGTGAATGTGTGGGCAGCCGATTGAGCTCTTGTCACCTGTACTTTTCAGCGGTTACACTGTTCGTTTCTCACGGATATTGCTCAGGTAGGAAAAATATCAAATTTTAGAAACTACGCACTCTCTTATCTCTCATAATTACTTGAACATCGCGCAAATCCAAGGACGTCCAAATAAGTCATACATGCTATCTCCAAAACAAAACACAAAGAAAATACAATCGTTTCCCCTCGTTTCATGAGTCAATTGTTGTAATTATTTTTGGTCAAAATAGATTATGTTTGCTTTACAGGGGAACAAGATAAATGTTGGTTGTTGCTTTGGAAACGCTCCGCAAAAAAACAGAGCTAGGTTACATTTTGTAGAGCTCTCATAAGTTGCACAAAAGATGGACACTTTAGCACCGTATTTTCATTTTAGTTGCTTAAGAGTGGTCACCCTTATCCACATTTTCTTATCTTCTCTTTTTTTTTTATCTTGGATTTCATACGACTTTCATATCAATATTGCACAATGTTAATATTACACACTGGTAATATTGTATAGAAATTACATACTTAATATTATGGCATCATAACAAAACAGATATGCAAAACTAACTATCTATTATTAGAGCAACCACCCTCATTTCTCTTTTGAGTATGACACCTTACATCTCGTCCGAAATTTCAGTAGAATATTCTTCTCTGGTATGTTTATTTGTTTGCATTTCGCATCTCTCTCTCTCTCTCTCTCTCTCTCTCTCTCTCTCTCTCTCTCTTTATCTGTCTCCCCTATCTCTCACTATCTCTCCCTCTCTCTACTTATATATGTACATGGTTTAGATAAGTATTTACCAAATTATCACCCAATGATGCGGTCTACTAGATATCAGTCCAATGATTACTTCTAATTCATCCCAATGTTGTTTCGCTAAACACACTCGTGTGCCATTAAATGCCTCATTAGTTCCCCAAAACATTTGCCTTTCCCTTTGCATACAGACATGACACACACACCAAATAACCGCAATTTGAAGGAAAGGAAAATACGAAAGAGAAATATTCAAGAGTGTATTAAAAATGTACCCACGTAAAGGATTGCCAGTTAATGTTTTCGTTTTCTTTTAAGTAGGATCGTACCGATGTTCCGACTTCATTTTTTAATCTTATTTTTCAATCAACAGAAGAATGGTAAGTCTTTTCATTTTTATGATAACCATTCTATTATTGTAATATCATATACTATGTGTGTATGATATACATAGTTTATATTTTCAATGAATTGCTTAGCCTAAGGTTTTACCTCTACTTTTGATAAAATGAGAGGACCGGTGTAGAAAGGATCAACAGCGTGTAGTATCTTAGACATTTGTGCTTCAGTTACCTTTGATTAAAGTACCTGTCCATTAAGAAGGAAAAATTATCTTCTTAAATTTCTGCGTAGGATTTCGTTTGCTGGCAATTTAATGTAAACAACGAAAATCATTCTTGCAAAATTGGTTTGTTAATCAGATTGACCTTGTGACATAAGTGAGCTTACCGCATCATCTTGAAGACGAATTTAACGTTCTCTTGTAAACAAAGGCGAAGTAGATCAATTCATCTCCACGGCTTTTATGTTAATTAGAATTATATATGGGCACATTGTTCTGTGTGGGAATATTCAAAAGGATGAATAAAGCTTTCGACTATTTCGATGCAGAGAGCTAGGAGAGTTTCAGCCGCGTATGGCTGAAAGTTTTGATAAGGTTATAATCTAATACAAGTGCAATTGTGCAATTGCTGTCATAATATTTTCATAAAATTTAGCTTTAGAGCCTAGTTGAATGCTCCCAATAAAGCGTAATTAGTTTCAGGGGAGCTGCTGCTATTTTCTACCTATTCAGCAATCCAGCTCATCTGAAAGAAAGCCCCTGCATTGTTTTCGTGTCAAAACGCCCACAAATGCTGGACACACGTGTCCGAATGAGATAACCCTCTGTTATGAAGGTGATATGGTGGTATAAACGCGCAGACAGACAGACGTACGTCACAAACGGTACGAAAAGTGCTACAGTTTGCACAATGACAAACGAAAAAAAAAAGGGGGGGGGGACATGCCAACTAAATGGGAACTTCGATATATTTCACGAGTCCTTTCATGATCACAAAACAAATGAGACAGAGGGGATGACACAAGAGAAAGGGAGGGAAAATGAAATTTAGGCAAAAAGTTTAGAATTGGACAATGGCCCTGACCCTGACCCTCCTGTCTTATGTTGTCATATTTGGTGTCTTTTCTTCATTTTGGCGCCACTTGGAAAGCGCGCGTAAAGATCGGCGATGGCACATAGTGGTCCAAGAAAAACACATATCTCTCTGGAAACTATTTTACAATACTGCCGGCCAGGAGGATCGTAGCATCAATATTAACAATTTGAAATTAATGTCCATTCACATTATGAAGATTTTATTCCTAAGGTCTCTACAGCATATTTATGGTTTGCCATAAAAGAGGACATCTGAAATCACCACATTACATCAATTATGGCCTGCTGTGATTATGTTGTACCCAATCCCCGGAAATATAACAACTTTATAGGCCTTCTAAAAGAAACGTTAAGCATTTGTTGCCATATTATAGTTAAAGGCTCTTGTTTTTGTGAAATATTTATTGTATATTTTGCCAACGGGATCATATGATATATTGTGGATATTGATTTATAATTCTGCATTTGATTAAGTAGGTACCTTTTTACCCTTTACTTTTCTATAAATTCTCTCATTCCAAATGATAGCGAACTGTATATACATGATTCGCTAAGCACGAAAATATGTCTTCGTAATAATGGATAAATATCATTATTTTCTTTCGAAGTATGGATATGTAAATCGACATTATGTGATGATATTACAGAAATAAAAACAAGGAAAGTGTTACTTTGTAGGTTCAATATACAATACTTGTGTCAGAATACACACATGGCTAATATACAGAGTGAAACATCCGTACACAACACCGCTTTCTAGGACTTGTGACAGTATGTGTGATGTAAGCTAGATTTACTCTTCATTAGGCGTGATTAACGGGGGGAACTTATAGTCACAATACTGTATTTGTGTACAAAAAGAAATCAAAAGGGGACATGTGAGAACATCGTTATAAGCCTTTGCGAGTCTCTGCTGCATGTTGCGATCCATACAACCATTGGATAAGTTAACAGACAATTTATATTGGATATGAAACTGTACAAGAGCAATGCTGATTTAAAATGTATGAATATTTGTGTCTTTATTCGTGGAGGTTTGTATATATCTTACGTATTGTAAGTGATAACTGGCCCTCACAGGTTTTTGTACCTTCTCAGTTAGCCCCCGCATGATTACTTTTATGATAATGATTTATCATATGAAATATTTTTATGCGAACATGAATTGAAATTTGAATTTTAGTTTGATTTGATTTGCAATGGCAAGTAGGATGGGTAAGTGGAGCACGCGCGATCTTCGTGTTGGGAGACTTCTGACCTGATTGTTTGTTTTGAGACACCCTGTAGTGGAGGGAAGATGCGTCTGAGCGTGCGGACGACAAGGTCGCAGCATAAAGGCGGGACGAGCTACTGCTGTCTGCGATAGACAAAAAGACCCGACACGAGAACAGAGCGACAAGAAGAGACCGAAGGCGAGGGCGCATCCCGCTCATTCACTCACGTCCGCGTTCATATCTCACCAAGAACCTCGTACCAACCTGGGAAATTATGAAGCGGTATATATATGATAGCATAATATAGAAAAAACAAAATCGAGAGAGATATATGTAACGGGTGTCCTTGTAAGATATGGAACGGGAGACAAAGAGGGAAGGCGACATGACACGTCCACGCCTTTCATCCGTTCATCCTTCGTGCTATTGTGTGGGGTTGGTCGGGTTGTCGTGGTGTTTTTGAGCGGGGGAGGGCTGGATGGGCTTCCCTCGGGTCCTGGCCTAGTTTCGACCAGCAAACCGGCCGACTGGGTGGGGGAGCAGTCACGCTAGCTAGCTAGCTAGCTAGAGACGGATGGTTGGGGAGATGCATATAGGCGCGGTCTGTTTTTGCCACCATACACGGTCGTAAGAACCACACAAACAAGCCAAAAAGCATCACGAAGATTCAGTGAGCACAATAAAAAGTAACGTCATGATTCAAGATGAAAGAATTGTCATATTCTCCACTTAATCAGGTTAATGAACGAAATATTCCAAACCAAATCGTCTAATGCCGAAGAGAATCTTGATTAAGTAATGGTCGTTTTCATATGAATCAATGCTGTCTTCTTGCCCGTCTCTTCTTCCCCTCGTTCTCATCTGCTCCTTTCTATTCACTGCTTAAAAAAGTCATCCAACACTTGTGAGGATACATTATGATGAATTAGGTACTTGTGTGCAAGGCGTTGTAAAATTCATCATTATTTGGTTCACTAATATACTTACCATCGAATACATGTGTATGTGTCGATTTACTATGATTTTATTTTTTTTACGGCAGGCCCATAACCCTATCCTGTTTGAAATTACATTTTAGTCATTATTTATTTTACTTTCATTTGCATATTTTCGTGAGAAATTGCATAGGCTCACATCATATCATGTGTTACGTTGTTCACGTATTGTGATTGTTTTAACACATGAACATCATGAAGTTAGGATACATAGGAGTGCTACAATATTTGGTAATGGTAACAAAAAAATATAAAATCGTTTTCAAGAATACTCTAAGAGGCTAACCATTAAAATGGTTCATTTTGTTCTTTGAACAGAATTATGGACGTCCACATCAAATAGCCTATTTGCACTCATTTACCTCTTGGAAATGATTTTGAATAAACAGTGTACCTCTTGCGATAATACATCCCAAATCACATCTAGAAGCTGAGCGTGTTCGGTTTTTTTTTACATTACTCACGAGATATACTTCAACTCTCTTTAACTGTTATGTGCATTGATGTTAAACGGCGCATGTTCTTGAATTAAAAAAAATGATTTATAAACAAATCTGAATTTCATATGGTAGAAATTGTAACAACACTTAGTACATAATTTTGGATTATATGTTAATCATCAATTTGTGTGCCAGGGTACCAGGATAAACGGCGGTTCTATGCCTTGGGTGTATTACTTGTAAATTGCGCAGTTTAAATAATTACAATGCGCAATTTGATAAACATAAGTTTCATTAACATGTATGAAATGTGTTTATCAACTTGAATTGGGGGAGGGGTATGAAGATAACTACGCCATCCATTGTTTTATCCATATATATCTCCAAATGGAAATGATGTTGGAAGTACAGTACTGCTAAATATCACCTGACAGCTCGTGACATTGTCTAACATTCCGTGGAAGATACTGTCATCAATACAACAGGCAACACATTCGTGAATTTCCTTCCCTGTTCGTATTGTTGGACTATTTTGTATTAGGTTATCGGGACAAAAATTATGATTTTATACGAGGACAAGATTATTACAGCAGTCAAGGGTCTGTACGTATTGTAAGCTGTGTGTAAGTTACGGCGCCCAGGCAGAGTGAATGACACGACACTCGCGCCGTATGTTTTGGTGGTAGAGGGGTGGTGGTGGCGGTGATGGTGATGGTAGTGGTCGTAGTGTTCGGAGGTGGGGAGAGAAAGAGAGAGAGAGAGGGCGGGGGGGGGGGGGAGGGGGGGGGAGCGGGGGCACCGGCTCTTGCCCGCTCACTCCTTGGGGCATCGTACGGGGCAGGCCTTTCAAATAGAGACCCAAGTGTTGTGATAAGCTACGATGAAGGGTCCAAGCAACCGGAAATAAACCAAAGCGTTGAATGCTCGCCTCCTTTTGTTCCCATTTTTTTTACAACCAGCGTTTTTTCCTCCTTCCTCTCATCCTCTTTCTCCCCCTCCTTCTTCTTCTTCTGACAAAATAGCGCAGGTCGGTCGGTCGGTCGTTCTGCTCGTCTTAAGTTTTCCTTGAGTCGGACGGCAAGAATGGGCTGCAGAAAAAGCAATCATTCCAGAGTGAGTGAGTGCATGCGCCGCGTGAAAAAGGTGTAGGATCACTCCTTAGGATAATACTAAACTTCCGGCATGGAGAACCATGAATACACGATCGCCCCCTCCTTACCTCACCCCTTGAACCCGAGACCCTTCCATCATACTTAGCGCCCCCTCCCCGTCATAACGCCACGCCGCGCCGGCCGTCACCCCTTCCTCTGTATTTCCCTTTCTCCGCCCCCCCTCTCTTTTTATTTTTTGGTGGGGGGGGGGGGGGGGGGGGGTGGGTGGGTGGGTGGCGGGAGGGGAGATTATATTAACTCTCTCTGTGCTATTTAAAAAAAAAAATCCTGTTTTGTGCGTATTATTACCGCAAAAGTGCAGCAGTAGATCACTTAAATCTTAAAGTGCAATGTGTGCATATTTTCATCTATAATGCACACACACACACACACACACACACGCGCACACACATACACATACAAACACACACACATACACACACATACACACGCATACCCACACATACACACACATACACACACACACATACACACACACACACATACACACATGCACATACATCTCATAGCACAGTATTTAATTCGGCACAGGTGTGTGAGCTCTTGGCGTGCTACATGTGTATGAAATTATACACACAAGTTCCATGTAATTGGAATTGGAAAGCGTGGACCTATCAAGGAAAAGGCTCATTCACATACTGTTAGTGGTCAGGCTATTGGAAACAATCAATGAGAACAACCATAACGCTAAATATGTTACAACCATTATATATCATAACCACGTTACTATCCCACCATATGTCATGAATTTCAAGATTTAAATGCTCTAAAGCATTGCATGAAATACAAATGAAAGTTCACAATGATGTATCCCATAATCTCCCTATTCAGTGTCACAAAACAGACTTGAAACTAACGTCCCGACTGATAGGGACGTTATTTGATTGAGATGTTCAAGATGAAGTCGTCGGCACAAGAGGATGCAAACATTAGAACAACAGACCACCCAACATTAAATCAATTTGAGATGTAATGGTCCATATAATTCTAACAAAAGTAGACTGTCATCATGGTCAGCTTCAAGATTCTGAAGGCAGTTCAAACAGTATTTTCTTTGCATTTCCCGTTGCACACAACCAGCTTCATGTTTAGCTATGCAAAAGGCATAAAGATTCCCGTGCATGTATTTTTGTTCACGGATATAGTCATTTTCTAAAATATCGAACAGATATTCAAACAATTTCTTTATTTCTTTTGAGAACACATGCATGACCAAGGCAATTCGTGAATGAAATACATGTCTTGTGTAGTAAATGGACCACTAATCGAAGTGAATACAACATAACATAATTCACATGATAACAGCATTGTTCAAGTCTCCCTTCATGCCCTCTCTGCCTGCCTGTTCGTCTCTGTCTGTCTCTGTCTTTCTCTCTGCCAGTCTGTCTGTCTGTCTGTCTTTCTCTCTCTGTCTCTCTCTGTTTGTCTGGCTCTCCTCTCTATCTATCTCTCCCTTTCTCCCCCCTCTCTCTCTCCCTCTCTCTCCCTCTCTGTCTCTCTCTCTGTCTCTCTCTCTCTGTCTATCTCTCTCTGTCTATTTATCTCTGTCTATCTCTCTCTCTCTCTCTGCCTCTCTCTGTCTCTCTATATGTCTCTGTCTCTGCCTCAACATGTCTCTGTCTCCCTGTCTCTGTCTTTCTCCATCTCCCTCCCACCTCTCTATATCTCCACCATACACACACACACGCACCCACACACACACACACACAACCCACATACACATACACATACACATACACATACACATACACATACACACATACACACACACAAACACACACGCACACATACACACACACACATACACACACACATACACACGACTCTCCCCCTCTCACTCGTCCCATCTCTATCCCCGTTATTCCGTACTCCAATTTGTTGAAAAGAGGTCGGAGCTCGATATTTGAGGTGTGAATATTAGAATGAAACATCCCGCCAACAATGGGCCAACTCAGGCGTACAGGGTAGGTAGCAACGAGGGGGCGGGGAACTTGTCATGACTGAAAGCCACCAATTTGGGGTCTCCTTTTTGTTTTGTTACCACCGCCTCCCTCTCTCTCTCTACTCCCTCTTTCTTTTCTAATTGCTGCTGCTTGTCTAGCTCTAGTCGGGTTTTCATCCCGCCCTACCCTGCCATGCTATGCCCTAAGGCAGGGTGTACAGGGCTGACTGGTTCGGGGTTCAATTCCAGAAATTAATCGGCAGGTTGGCACCCCTCTTGCTTAGGTCTCTGATGAGAGGAGAGGAAAAAAAACACCCCCTTCGTCTGATAGGGACATGTTGAGATTACATATATCTATATCTTCAGAGGTGGCAATTTATGTTTAAACTGATCAATTTTTGTTGGTTTTCGTAACCTGTAAAATGTACCAATACAAAATAATGAGACATTACTTTAGAGATGTATACGTGTATTCATTAGCATTATTTCCTACTCTGACACCCTCCCTCCCCCCTCCTCTACTCTCTCTCTCTCTCTCTCTCTCTCTCTCTCTCTCTCCCAGTCTCTCTCCCTATCTTATACCCATTTCCTTTTGTTTCCCATATTTGCCTCTTTCCACCCGTCCTACCGTCCCCTTCCTCATTCGAGCAGTGATTTTTGTTTCGGAAATCTCGGATAGTCCCCGTGAGCTATTTTCTTAGACCGCCTTTGCATTCTTTTGCTTTTCCTTGCTCTCCTCTTGCATACACAGCAAAACACTCAGCATTCTCTGAAGTTGTGCAGTAGAACACGAAGGAGGAGGAGAAGGAGAAGAAGAATACAGAGAATATAAAAATGAGAGAAGTAGGAGAGGGGGAAAGGGGGAAGGGTCTGCGGTATGTGTATGCCCCTCATAACCGTAACTCATAACCGTGATAGCGAGACGCGGCTGAGCTCAGCCGGGGAGGTTCGGGGGCGATGTTAGAGGCGACAGCGCTGGTTAGGCTGGAGCGCGAGCATAGCGGTAGTTGCGAAGGGGGACCACAAGCGAAATCACGCCAATCAAGCAGCTCGGAATCCCAGTCAACTTTATGATTCTTCCTCCTAGGGCAAAAAGGGAGCAAGCACGACGGGTAGCCACCCTTTCCAGGCAGTAATTATAACTTCCCCCTTGCTTTCATCACCATCATGCTAATTTGAACTTTATTCGCAACGATACCTATATACGCCCGCAAAAGCGACATGCGGATTCAAATTTCCAGCGTCCTTGGCGCGGAAATTTTGCCTTAAAACTTTCCCGCGCGCTTCTTCTCCTCCCTTTTCTCCTGCGTTCTCCCATCCACCACTTGAGACAATTCGGAGATACCATGGAGCAGTCGACGCATTCGATTACAGTCACGGGTAGCATGGATCCAGGCGGCGTAGCTGTAACGCAACACAAAGCGACTCTCCTCTCATTAGCAGGCTTACGGGACGGGGGCACATGAGATAGGGGGAAACCACATTTTTGGTGTCTGTTTTCGTCCCCCCAAAATGGGGAGGAGGGGCATGAAAAGGGAATCGTTTTGCCCTTGCTTGTCAAAACAACATGCATCCATGTTCAGGAAATGCGGGGCAAATGTTGGGGTCTCTATCTGGGGGATTGAATTTCATCCAAGATTCAGCCACACGCCAGCGCACGGCCAGATGACCAGGGGACATGCAAACTGCAGCAAAATTGCCTCGAAAGCAAAAACAGCAGAAGATGATTTCATATTGTTATTTATACATCTCTCTCTTTTTCTGTCTGTCTGTCTGTCTGTCTGTCTATCTGCCTGTCTTTGTCTCTACCTCTTTCTATATCTCACCCTCCCTCTCTCTCTCTCTCTCTCTCTCTCTCTCTCTCTCCCTCTCTCTCTCTCTCTCTCCCTCTCTCTCTCTCTCTCTCTCTCTCTCTCTCTCTCTCTCTCTCTTTCTTCAGCTTCACCATTCTTATGCGGAGAATCCAAAAGCCATGCACAAATAATATACAAATTGCAAAAAGCTCAGGCCGAATGATGGACAAATTTGATGGGACAATAACCGCTTTCCAAGCGCTGCACGCTCTTGCAATTAAGATCTTGAAGTCTGCCCTTTAGTTTTGTTTTGCCATACTTCTAAATCTGTACCGCATATAGGTACAGGCGGGCTAGAGTGAAGTGGCTAGATCGGGCCATCCGCGGGCGTGTCGTTCTCAAAAAACTCGCTTTTAATCATCCTCCTACAATGTTTTAATCATCTTCTTTAATAATCATATTCTTATCTATTGTGTTGGTCCTCCTTCTAAAATAATATATTAATACATATGTGTGTATTTACATTTTTATAGTTTTCCCTCTATCTTTCTCTATTACATTAAATAATTTAATTTATTGTTCTTTGTTTTCTGCTCGTCCTTAATTTGTGTTTGATTCCGCTTTCTGTTTTATATCCTTTCTGCTATTGTCAATTCCCTACAACTGGGTAGAATATTTCATTCATATTGTAGATGTTGGTGGATACAAAAATGATTTTCTTATTAGTTATATGATAGGTAGATGATACGTCACATAATGGCAAGTAAGACAGAGACAGAGGTGCACAATCAAAATGAGACTGAGAGAGGAGGGGGTAGATAGAGGGAGGGTAGAGAGAGATAGAGAGAGAGGGAGAGAGAGAGAGAGAGAGAGAGAGGGGGGGGAAGATAGAGAGAGACAGAGAGGGAGACAGAGAGAGAGAGAGAGAGAGAGAGAGAGAGTAGGGGGGGGGGGTAGAGAGCAGAGAGCGTAGCAGGAGAAAGTTTCTGAGACTAAAACAGCGAAACTTCAGTCACTGGATGTGCGACTCAGCAAACCCTAAATATGACCTCTTCACCTTTTATGTAAAACGTGTTATTGATTTAACCAAACACCAGTCCAAGAGCGTTACATCGGTTATCGTATACGGCTCCGAATCTCAAACAACATGACCTATCCTGTGGATGACACATAGTCTGTCGGAGAGGATGGAATTATCAAATGTTGACGCCTAGCGCGTTGCCAGGGGTAACGGTCTACTGAAGACGTATAACCTACATCGTTGTAATGAGATAAGTGCGCCGTAATTAGAAGCTGTCGGATTCAAACTAACAAGGGTGGATTCAAGATGAAATATTACCCCCAGTGCGATCATGATGTCATCACTAAAAGTTGCACAGGCAAACTTATATGGGGCTCGTTATAGGGATGGGTGGGGGTGGCAATACCTGTGAATCTACCATAGCTACTTTAACATAAAAATACCCTTCTCTCTCTCTTTTCTCTCTCTCTGTCTCTCCTCGCATTTTATCTATTTTATTCACATAAACATAAAACCCCATCAAGTTGCTCTTCTTCACGTCATCTCTTCCTTCCCCTCCCTTTCCCTTCCCAACTTCCTTCGATCACTCCCTCTCTCACGAATATACCATCCGAACGCCTTATGTGTGACGGGTGAATGTATCCAAAAGTAAAACACACAAACCCCACTGAGCTACAGTGTGTAAAGCACTGAAAGGCTTAACGCTTTATTTGCCACTGATACCTTCTCCGCACAGGTTCTACACACAACCCATTTGAAAGCAGCATCATGCCTTCACGCAGAGAGTTATAGGTAGCCCGTCCCTTTTGCAGACCTAATTCTGAAAATTCTCTGAGTCTGTCATCATTTGAGAAAGAGAGTGGCTATCTAACCTTTCCCTGGAATCGACAAAGCGTAATATTCCGTTTTGAGGAAATAAATTATTAATCGAGCTTTCTTTTTTTCGTACCACGAAAATAGTCGTAATTTGAAGTTGTGTCAACGGACGGCAATCAATTGGAATCAAATCTTAGTGAAAACTAGTTAGATTTTCATTTATTCTACGGGAGTTATAGTACTTCTGACCTGAAAATTTCACAGTTGGTATCCCAAACATACGTGCTAAATATGTGCAAACTTTCATGAACTTTTGCAGATGATTGTAAAAGGGACGGGCCATCTTTAAGGGAGCGATTCTCGGGATGACATCGAGTAGAATGGCAGGCATCCAAGAAGAAAGCGCGCCAACACGCGAGCTATCTCGGTTACCAGCCACCAAATTCCGATGGTCGTCTGCGGACTTCCTCAATCCTTGATAACTATGATAACCTGGCATGGAAGTTACCCAGACAAAACACCTTAATTTTCACTTCAGGTGAGATTACGTAATTACGTAATATGTTGCTATGATTCAATTCAAGTTTTTGGGGGTACTAAAACATGCATCTGGCATAGATTTACCCAGTTTATGCGGTAGATTAACATTTGTTCTCTGTATCTTACAGTTCATCGACAGGTATGAAAATTCATATTAATTACAGTTACATCGGTTTTAAATAGAGTAAAACCCTGTCATTTTCGTAGATGAACATAATGCATTATCAATTTTCATGATCGAATCAAACTCGATTATGAACACGCCGGTAGAAGCAGAAGTAGAATGGATTGTGGTGGTGGATAACATTTACAACTCCTAACCTTCCTCACATTATAATCCCATTCCCCCATTTCAATCCTTTCCCCGCTCTCAACTCTATGCTTCCTAATTCTCACACTACTTAAATCAGCAACATCACGTGATCAATAATCGCGTGAACCTCTCAACTCTGCATTCTGCCCCTCCTCACTATCGATATCCCACGTTATCGATTATACAACCTGTCGTAAGCTTAAGGAGAGAAGTTGGCCAGGGATATACGTGCGTTTGAGAGGAAAGCAATTTTAACGAGAACTGAAGTGCATCAAAGGAATTTACGTTGATGCATTTCTGACAATATATGATTTCCCATTGGAATCGATTTCCCCCACTAATGTAAGTACTTGTTGATAATTAACAACTTGGATTACTTAAGACATCTCAGCCATCTCTCTATCAAGATAGATATCAAGATAGATTTAGGGTTTACACGGTTGTCGCAGCTGCTACAGTGTACAGGTGTATTACGGATACATCCTCATTCAAGATAATCGCCTAATGTAATGTAAAGTTTTTTCCAACTCTTTTTTTCTTAAACTTTATATATAAAAAAACATAGTCTTTGAGAGAAATAGCCTATTACTTTCTTTGAATGTCGAAGGACCAGACCAGGTGAAACGAAAGGAAATTAAGAACCAATTAAAACGTCTGGTTACCCAATGAACCTCTGTCCTTGTCGCATTCTTCTGCTCTTCCCGTGCAAGGTTTTGCCTTCGCCGGGCCAAGAAGAAGAATGCACTCTGCCAACTAAACACCTAGCCCGATAAGGTGATAGCATGTAAGGTCTTCGGATCCTTTCCACCGGTCCTTTTTATCTTTACTTTAAAGACATAATATTACCTTCAAAGACACCTTCCAACTCTGATGTATATAGGTATATATAAAAAAAATCATATTTGTTAAACAGTGGTTACGCTCCAACACTTTGCACGGAGATGGTTCCAAAGGAATATGTCTCCTTGATATGCAAGAAATGCTTCTTCATGTAAAAAAATAAAAATCCCATAACACCTGACATTTGTTTAGTTTCGTCGGTAATCACCGCCTATGTACTAACCCATGCCGATGGTGACATCGTCTGTCCAAGAATGTGAATGCACCTTGAACAGGTATGCTATCAGTAACCGTGAGAAAGGAATCACAATAAGTTTCTTATGTAACACTTTTATCAGCTTTCTTGGACCGAAACTCTGATTGCAGACGACCGATCGAGTCTCGGGACCGCCGCAGGTGATGACGCCACGTTACGTCACAGTTTATCCGGTTTTGTCGGGAAACGGGACCACAGTTATATGCCCAAGACGTCTCACCTTTGCTTTGAGTTTTTGATAACCATTTACCAAGGCATTTTCCTGACTTTTGTTCTGAGCTATAGTTTTTGTTTTGTTTTATAATTTTGTAGACACAAGGTCAAGCTCCGCTGAAAGAAGATGGATACCTAACTATGAAGAAAAATGCAAGTAGGCATTGTTTTAAACAATGTTCTCACTAGCTCGATACTGCAAGATAAAGGGCAATATTCTGATCAAAGTATTGAGGTACATGTAATTGGTCTTAACATTATGCTGCATCTCACTCCGTGCTTAATCATTGTTGTTATTTTTTCAAAATTTTCTCAGCATTGTGCACGTTGCCAAAAATGCTGTCCATGTTTTCACCAACAATTGTTTTTTTTAAGTTCCATGATTCTGTATTCGAATCATAGAAATCACTTGTTTATACTCTGATTCTTAATATCTTCTTTTGATAGTTACAAAAAGACAATGAGTCTTACAAAGAGAAAAGGAAGAGAATATGAAGGCAATCTGTCAATTCAATACATTTACATATGTATTTGTGTACAAGACAAGTGAGTGAATATAATATGGTGTATAGTATCGAGCAGACGGATTCACTTCACCCTTGTTCATCGCAAGTAATGCAACAGTTTCACTTGAACATGCTGCTTGAGCGTATTTATAGCATGAAGACGACTCATTTCGTATGCGCGTTCTGATTCGATTTGCGAGCAGTTCGATTCTCATTTGTGTCAGTACGGCAGTCTGCAACCGGCTGCTATGAATATTCTATTGAATCAACGCCAAGACAATTGACTTAAACTCCGCAGACTTAAGAGATTAGCTTCATATATACGGTATAACAGCACGGGCGCATCCATAAAGCTAGAGGAAGGGGGCGGGGGGGGGGGGAGGGCATGGAGAGGGAGCTGTATAGCCCTGCTCTTTGAACGATAAACAAATTAAGATTACTCATGTTATGACGTGCTTTATTTCCATACAGGATCAGAACCCCCCCCCCCTTTTTTTTTTTTTAGAATAAGTCCATCTGGAGTAAAGATGCGTGATGTTAAATATGCGAATATAATACGCGCTGGCCTCACGATTCTTAGATACAATTCATGGCCTCTTTTCTAATTAAACATAAGTAACATCCTTCACCTAATTTAATAAATGTATTGATATATTTTTCGCGATATAATACATGTAATATACAATCTCCCTCTCTTCCCCTTTCCTCAACCCCTCCCCCCATCGTATGTACCTTCCCTTCTCTCTTTTAACGTCATCTTCAGCTGTACCCTCCTCATCAAATATCTTTTCTCAACGTTTTCACCCCCACCCCCTCCTATTCCCATTTAAACGGACCCCCGCTCTACCCTCTTTCCGCAAACATCCAGATCAGAGATGCACCCTCCTCTATTCCCCCCTTTTTTCAACCCCTCCCCTGTTCGTATCTTCCTTCCCTTCTCCCTGTTCTCGTCATCTTTAACTCCTCTCCCTCCCTCTCATCATCAAATACCTTCTCTCAAAGTCTTTATTTCTTCTTCTTCCTCCTCCTCCTCTTCCCATTGAAACGTCCACACGCTCTACCCTCTTTTCCGCAACCATCATCAGATCAGATGCGCACCCCCCCCCCCCCCCCACCCTCCCCCTCCCCCTCCCCTTTCTGTCAGCCCCAGGTTGCCGATCGCCAACATGCGGCCATTAAAGACAGATGGTAGGCAGCTAATGCAGTTACGTCTTTCACAGGAAACCTATCGTTCTACAGGTTAGCGCGATACGCCTTACCCATTCACCCAACGTCTTCCAAGGATCCTTTACTGTCTTTACGCCGCCATCTCTTCCCCTTGACAGCACGGACCATAGTGACGTTTAACCCTTTACGAGCTGAGCGAATTGCTGCTCGATGAGAATTGTGTGTGTTACGGGCGTAAGCAATGACTCCATGGCACTTAAAGGTCGTACCAATCTACGACAACTTTATTCGATCAACCTTCGTCAGCCTTTTCTTCGCGACGTGGCAATGCATACCAATAGTATTAAGGTTAAAAAGGGATTATTTTAATGTATTTTCGTATTCCTTACCTCCATTTATAACGAGTTATGGATTTCCTTAATGAAATTTGAGGGGAGGGGGGAGGGGGGGGTGTAGGTACCCCCACCCTTTTTCTCATTCCACTGCTGCTCTTCAACCTGAACGTGGCCCTCCAAGAATCACCCCAATCATCAAACTGCGGAAATGATAAGCACACGCGTAAGCAGTGAGAGAACAGAGTTGTTGTTCATCATGTTCATGTTATTGAGGAGACGAGGGTGGTGGGAGAGGGACACCCCCCCCCCCCTCCCCATACCTTTAGCTCATATCCGCAAATGTTTATGATCTTCTCAACACGTCTGGGTACCAACTTCATTGGGTTGTTAGGTGTTAACACCATCCCACCCCCATCCTTCCTCACCGTCCCCTCTCGAAGATCTGAGCAAATTATGGGATTTTAAAACAACTATAATATGGCGATGATCATGATAATGGCAAATGAACATGGAGCTTGCCTCATCCGCTCCTTCGTTCACTGCCAAACCCGCCTTCAAATTTCGTTCTTTGTTAACCACCATGATGTAGATACAACCAACTATGAAGAGTAGCGAATGCAGCTTACCTGCCCCTTCCCCCAATCCCACTAACACGAGCGCCCCCGTTCTTTTTGTCTCCTTCCTCCATTTAGCTGATTAGGCGCCACTCTTCCAAAATACGCAGAAATAATCGACAAGCGAAAATGGGGCGGTACGCTTACAAAATAGACATGTATAGAGAGGGATCACACCATTCACTCCCTCCTCACCCTCCCGCCCCCTCCCCTCCCCTCCCATTTTCAGTTAGCACCCCTCCGACCCCCCCCCCCCCCCACCCCCTCTCCCTCCATGCCAAATGATTCACGTGTCTTGGCAACGCACATGTGGAGATAATCGACATTATGTGTAACGGATAAAACAGTTACAGACTCGCTACGTGGCTTAAGTGACGATCATGCATGCAGTGGTCGAACGATGATGGGACTGGGGAGAGAGATAGGGATGATGGGGGAAGGGGCGGGGGGGGGGGGGAGGGGGTCATCCTTATTTACACGTATCCCTCACCTCACAGGTTCGCCCCCTATCCCCACTTCCTTGTCCCTATTTCTTAATCTCCATTTAACTTGATATGGTGGAGAAATGGGAATACATCTTACACCATCGAAGATGTGTCGTTTCACCTGGTTGCGCCCTTCATCTTCACCCCCTTTACCTCATCCTACACCCCTCCTCCCCCCCCCCCACCCGTCCAATCCCTGTCCGATTCCCCCCATGGGTCTTCATCCCCACCATGCGGAGATAATCGACAGATGTGTAACGGATAATACAGTTACCCGTCCCACGATGAACAGCCACGGGTGCCCTCGAGAACTACCTATCGTTCGTCATTTCCTTCTCATATATGCCACGAAACGAACAGAGTGGATTTGGGGACAACTTGTTCCCTGCATCTTTACAGCTTTTATTGAGCGATATGATTGACGAAGATTCAATGTAAGATTGCGAATTGATTCATTGATGTCACTCGTGTATCATGTCACGCCTTAACTTTTCCAACACAGATTAATACCATGTACTTGCACATTGCGTGGCTGACGTTAAGATAGTATCAAGTAGATATCGATATTGAAGTAACTACATGAAGCTATTGTAAACGCTATGTTGACGCAGTATCAACATGAATCTATTATCTGCAAGAATCTTCAGGATTGAAGGATGCAGATTAACCGGAAGAAGAAGAACAAGAATAAGAAGAAAAAGAAGGAGAAGAAGATGAAGAAGAAGACGAAGAAGAAGAAGAAGAAGAAGAAGAAGAAGAAGAAGAAGAAAAAGAAGAAGAAGAAGAAGAAGAAGAAGAAGAAGAAGAAGAAGAAGAAGAAGAAGAAGAAGAAGAAGAAGAAGAAGAAGAAGACGCATGTCGTAAGAGACCAATACAAAGTGTCAAGTGTCCTTTGAAGGAAGGTTCTTGCATGATCATGGTGTGAAATATACGACGCGTTTTGCGGCCCATCATGTAGTCCTTAACATGACGGTTAGAGGTTGACTTAGAGGTTGGCGTTGAAAAGCTGTCAGATCATCTTACTTATACACGGCATAGTTAGTTGTTAGGAAGGCATATTATTGTGCTAGGATGCGAATAATAACAAGGAAATGAATAACACTAAGTTTTAAAATTTTTGAGCGTACTTAGAATAAAATTTAACGATTCATAGTATTACGCTGGACATGCAATTCCCACCGAGCAACCTCTCAGCAAATTCCCTGACTGTAGAGCACATATTAGTGTGTGCGCGCTGCTATCCTCGGAGCGGAAGTAGAACGGACGCTCGTGTACATTGACCCCGAGGTCACGGGGGAATCCTTTCAGAGCGCAGGTAAACTAGACAGCGCGGCGCCGATGAGCCTACAAGCTAGCCAATCACAGAGTGCGCGATGAACCAAACGCGCTTTCTGCCGTGCACGCTCTATCTAGCACACAACACATTTTGCAAAAAGTATCATCACACGCACAGGTCGCGCAGGTCACTGCGTTGCTTAACTTTAATGACCGTGGAAACGTATCGCAGGCAATTCACGTAAACAACGGAAATGCATGCAGCACTTTCAAGAAAAAAGACGGGATTTCCGATCATCTTGAGTGCCTGTAGGTGGGTGCATGTGATAAGAGTAAAGAAAGGCCAAGAAGTAAAAAGAGACTCGAGCGAAACTAGGGTTTATTATATTAGAACAGAGAAGAAGAAAACGAAGGGGAAACGAATGAGTGAAGACACAGGAAGAGATAAATACAAATGTACCATTGATACCAGATGACATGAATATCCGGAGATAACATTTATCATTGTGACGAGTAAGACATTTTAAAAAAAATGGAGGTAGATATTTTTAAACTGCTTTAAGTCGATCGGTTACAGAATACAACGAAATGATTGACAGTTCTAGTATGTGAGACCTGTGATGTGAGCACTTTTGAAATCGCCCCTAAACATTCTTAGAAATTATATATTAATTAATAGAAGAAGATGACTCGGACTCGGGAGAAACTGACATCCGTGAAAAAAATGTAGGTCAATCGTATGTATAAACGAATAATACAACTTGACTAGAAGCTGAAATAGTGAGGAGAGGATAATTAAACTAGGTGAAGTATGTAAATAACAGAATGAGGGAAAGAACATGGAAGAGACAGAGTACAGTGAAGGGGAGGAGGGATATGACAAAGTGATAAAATCAATGGGAAGAGAAAAGGGAAATACATACAGAAGAAAAAAAAAAGAGAAAGATAGACAGAGAAGGTGGATGGGGATATTAAAACACGGAAAACACATTGAACTTTCATAGCTCATCACCTGGTCTAAAAGGCATGTTTTCAGAGACTTAGTCTAGGAATGCAAAGAACGACCTGCCTGTCTCCTGCCAAGCTCTCATTTTCTCCTCCTTTCTACTTCTTCTTTCTTTTTGTCATCTTCATCTGATTCCTCTTCATGTTCTTCTATTTCTTGTTCGTATTCTTCTTCCTCTGGTTCTTGGTCTTTCTTTAAAGACCAATTCTTGTTCTTCGTTTATCTTAGGTTCGTGTTCTTGTCGTTGTTCTTCTTCTACTGCACATGCCACCTTTTGTTGTTCCCTCCAAGGAATCCAGATCAAGATAAAGTGTGGGGATCATTTGTTAAAGGTGTCGAGCCGGTCCGTCACAGGGGAATGAATCCAGGTCTCTTCTGACCCACTTCCGTTGCTGGTCGGTCTTGCGGGGCACCAGAGACATGAGAGAGTATCCCCTCCTATATAGGTTGTTATCATGATCATCGCAAGACTAGGTTTGGTGATCTCAATGGTCCGTACCAGTCTCGGAACAGGTAAACGAGGTTATTGGCCTTTCACTGATTTGTTGTATCACAACAAGCCATTTAAAACATGGGGGTTGCACTATCAGTAATAATATGACGGAAACACTTGTAAAACATCTGGACGGGCCCTCTTCTTTATTTCGGTACTGTACCATGTGTCTTCTCTGTACCTAGGCTAAAGTGACCAACATTTTGGTACTGATATATGTATATATATACATACTATTTATACTTATCTCAGTACCAAAATATACAAATATGAATCTCCATATCTATATAACGCTATACATAAATGTAAACACAAAGAAATAAATAAAGACGCCGGAGAAGAAAAGTATTTCAACCGGCGTCTTTCTTAATTCGTTTGTTTAGATTTAAATTTCCAGCGCCATATATATTTAAATATGAAATACATTATATCATTTTTATAGAGGATAGAGGATCAGCAGCGGAAGTGGATCAGAAGAAACCTGGGAGATATCTCTTGTAACCACCCGCCCAATACATCTTAACATATTATACTTACATTTTTTCTTAATTTTGGTCAATAAAGGTGACACCTATAACGTGCAGGATATTCAAGTAACAGATTGTAATTTCAAATTACATAATTGATAAAGATTAATTTCCATTTGTATGGTATCGCTCAATCCTGACGAAGATGTGGGATGAGATGCATTGAAATTGGTATGTAATAATGCATTATTGGTCTAAAAAATGCATGACACTTGTTATTATTCTAATATACACATGTGTGTTTATATGTAGGCGTGAATATTGGTATGAGGTTAGGCACATAGGTAAATGTGTTTTTTTTTATGTACATGTATGTGTATGCATGTGATTTAAGTTACGTATGTGTAAGAAATAAACTTCTATGAATTCTTTTTAAATTCATCAGTTGCCATGTAATCCATAGTGTATAAATTCGGTGACAGTATAACACTAAAATAAGGTGGTGCATTTTCATGAAAGCAAATGCATGATTTGTGTTGAATTGAAGTTGAAGTGAAGGAGTCGAGTCCTGAGCGTGGAGTCGTGATTTATGATATCTCAGGCAAGGCAGTCTAGCAAGCACCTTGGGACTGTGGCATGGGGGAGATGAGTCACCATCAGATGAACCCTTACTGAGCCCCGATCGATTATGTAAAGAACCTATCGATTAAAGTCTTCTCTCGCGTAACCTATCGCATTGATCCGATCGCTGAACGGGGTGGGGGCTGAACGGCTGAAGTTATCGGCTGGAAAATGGGGGACGATAACGGCAAAAAAGGAAAGCCAAAATTTCCAAACATTCCATACCCCATGTATCCAACGTCAACAAATGAATAACGTTCCTAATCGTAAAGATTTTTTTTTAATCAGGCTCCAATTTTCATAATTCCCCATCATGCCATGAAAAAATGAAATGATTTTAACATGAAGGCCTTCTTGGTGTAACAAAAGTTTTGTCATGATGCGGAAATTCTACATCATGTTTGTAATACATAATATTGTGTGGCAATTTTTGGTGGAGACATTGATGGGTGCCACTTGAAAGCCCTTAAACAAATAGTACAACTCCAACAATAACATTTTTTTGTTATTCGACATTTACCAAGGGTTGTCACAAGCAGTAAGTCGTAATGCTCTCAATGCGTAGATGTAGAATGAAGGGATTGATTTCTGGAGAGTGACAAAGGTTTTTCTATTTCCAAATCCCAACCGATACTTTTTTTAAGTTTTCGTCATCACATGCGTTATGTGTTTAATGATATGAGTGGTGGGTCAGAGCCCAGCCTTAACATAAATATCATACAGTATCGCCTTTTAATCTCATCAGATTTAGCATGTCACACTTCGTGGGCACCTTACCTATAGTCAGCATCGTACTGACGGCCCATAGCGGACATGGGTCGGATCGGAGGGAGAGAACGACAGCAAGAGATAGCGATCGATGCCTGAGATTTGGTCGATTATTTCAGCCCCTCATTCCACTGCTGTCGCGCTGTCTGGAGCAGGGAGGCACGTCGGCAGCCCCGACGCCAGAGATTGCCCGAGGTTTGGTGTCATCGATCCGCTCGGAGATCAAGCCACGTCTGGAGATAGGAAACAAGGCAGAAAGCAGGAGAAATTATTCATCATAGTTCGTGGGATTGGAGGTTGTCATATTTTGATTGTGATGATATCTAGCAGGAAGGGAAAGAGGAGGGGGGGGGGGGAACGAACGACATACACTTATTGTAGGCTGGGGGGCTAGGATATAAAAATGATTGTAGGAGGTAAACGTTTGGATCTTAGTTGACAATTTGAATCTTAGTTGGCAAATCTATCTTAACTGTATGGATAATACAATCGAGAGATATGAACTCTTGGTGTGCCACATGCGGCTTCTTTTCACAATTCCCATAAAAACAGCAGTTAAGTTGACAAACAAAGGGCTAAAAAAATTCATTAACTGACTCCCAGAACGAAGAAAGGCAGGATAAACCGTTCATAATATTACTTAGCACCGGTTAATGTTTAACAAATGATACACATATCCCAAATGAAAAAAAAAAAACCGCGTAGGCTTATTCCTGTATTCTTTAGTGTGTTTCTTTCTTTATTCTCTTTTTTAAAAATGAGGGCATGCTGCATCCTTGCTGCACTTGGACATTTTCTTGTCCATTTCCCATTCCTGACATCAGTGACCCCCTTCAAGGGCAACCTAAAGACATACATGTATAATGGGGCTTTTTGACATACAAGTTCATACCTGTATTGTATTTTTTTCTCTCTCTTTAATTTGCTCTGAAGCGCCTTGAGCATCTAGTTAAAATGGAGAGTTTTGCGCTATATAAATTCTATGTATTATTATTATTATTATTAGTATTATTATTATTATTATTAGTAGTAGTAGTAGTAGTAGTAGTAGTAGTAGTAGTAGTAGTAGTAGTAGTATCATCATTATTATTGTACAGCGACAGCGGTGGCTATAAACATATTCAAATAATGATGATAACCAGAGTGCTAAGTTCCTGCTACCAAGAGGCAAAGATGCGATAACATAAACAATGGAGGCAGGTAAAATTTGGAATGCAACAATACAAAATCTTCTCTAGATATATTCTATCGAGATATATTCTATCGAGAACAGATAAATTATATAGAACAATTCGCATCGGATTGTGAACAATCGAAAATGATATTATGTGAGCATCATTATTGTTTTCTGAATTTATATGTATCGTGCTTATAACAAGCGAAATATTGTCTTCTTGTAAGTTGTTACAATATATCATTCGGTATAATTTTTCATTTCAAAAGTTGTTCAAAATAGGTTTCACATGTGTATCACCATCTTGTATAGCCGTGTATTCTTCAAATGAATTATCAGAGAAAGAAATCATGTTGGAAGACTATAATGATGGTATGCTACATCAGAAATGGTGAATTTCAATCCGTTATTTTGAGGTTAAAGTAAGACATCAAACACATAAACTCACAGAGGAAATCGTACAATTAGGAAAGAAGAACGCGATACTTCCTGTGAATTTAAAAGTATGACATGGGTGTTTTGATAATTCGGCAAAAACATGATATGTCTGCGGAAATCGTCAATAGCTAAAACCAACTTTTCCATGAGGACCATTACAATGCACTTGATCACATAGATCTCACACACGCAAAGTGACTGAGGAAACACCCTCAAAAACAAAGGTAGATATATCAGACACAACCATTTGTAAGTGAAACTACTTTTCTGCCATTCAATCGACATGTTTACTGTGAAAACCCATGCCTCGACTTCGCCTTCCTTGAATCAATATTAGAACGGAGATCTCCGACAGCACAGAACGAGCCCAGCGAGTTTTGATTTGACGCGAGCTTATTAGTATTTCTTCCAAAGATAAAGGTCTTTGTACTTTTAATGATCTAACTCATTTTCAATGCAGTATACCTGTGAATTTCTACGACTCCCCCCGCCCGTGATGTTTTGCTTTCAAAGGTAATGTATTTTGTTTTCGGCAGAAGGGCAGACGGAGCTAAATAGGTAACGGGACGTCAATACCGTGACACCTTGACTAAGAAACAATTCGCGTTCCAGTCGATGTACTTTTTGGGACACTTGCAGTTTAAAGGTAGCTATAGATATTAGCTTTGTTATGACACTCAGAACTAGTACTATAGTATTTGTTACCCATCCATTGTATCATTGTATCACCTGTGTGTCTGATTATATTTTAAGGTTCTGCGAAAGTTCAGCATTTTATGAATGTCAACTATTGAATATCATAAGTATTTTGATCGCGCCACAACAGACTGATATATATATATCCAGGGACTGTTTTTGTATAACATCACTTGAATTTTTAAATGTAAAATGCATTTTTGTAATTTCATCCTCTGTTGAATATTCCGTAAACTAAAAAGGTTTCATTTATTAAAGTGTTTTCATAAGCGAAGGAGAGACTGCCTTTTCGTGAAAAGAAGTTTTACTGACGCATTTCAATAAAGGAAAAACTTTAAGGAACCATTTTTACTGCATTAAATATAAGGAAATACTTGACTACTCTTACAACAGAAGGCGCACAGGTGTGCATGATGAGGTATTATAGATCTTTTGATGTTTTTTGTTTTATGCATGTTTTCTTCCAAATCGTAAACCAACGAATATAATTTTCAACAGATTGTTGCAGATAGGGGCATCAGGTTCTAGCGCACTTATTTCAATACGGGAATGACAAATGAGAAGATTTTCATTTAGAAAACAGAACCATGTTACATAGTTCAGTTATGTTATATCATCATCGAATCATAATACCGAGGGAACATGAGCTCTCATTGTGACAGCTTTATGATGTCAAATTAGTCGATTGTAAGTTTCACCGATAAAACACATTATTTCCAACGTAGTCCGGGTGATTATCAAATAGAGTTGAACTTACGAAATCAAGAGCATAATTCAGTTCGCAAACTGAACATGCTGAAAGCGTTTGCAGGATTTTATGCTCTGTCATGCACTTGTATACAGCTTACTATTGATTAGTTAACTTGTGTCATCTTGCGTGTCTGTGGCTTTCTAAATGTTTGTAACATTTTGTTGAAAGTGAAATGCTGCCCATGGCAACCCAAATAGGACGCTGTACTTTATCGGCCTAGATTTCATCTACGGTCGAACTCGTGTAAACTTTAACCCCAGACATATACTGCGCATGCGTGATGATTTTCTGCAAACTCTGTACTTCTATGAAAGGACATGTATAGGGAATTTGGTTTGTGACTGTGGAACAATGGTGGGATGGGTGGTGGTGGTGGTGGTGGTGGGGTGGGGGGGGGGTTAAGTTAATGGATATTCCTACTGGGTTTCTCTATCAGCAGAGCCAATTGACGAGTGTGGGAACATCGAGCAGGATGACTTCAGGAAAGAAGAGGAATGTAGGAAGGAAAAGGATGAGAAGACGTAAGACGACGCAGGAGAAGAAGAAGGTGGAGATTGGAGAATGAAAAGTGTCCGGTTTAGAAGGTTGGAGTGGAGCGTGTCCTGGGCTGCCTTCTGTACCATGGTGATAATTTGCGCTGGAAGGAAGCGGCAAATGTCACCTGGTCGCGATGTCACTGTAGGGCACTATCGTGCGGGTGCACTTTTCTCGTTAATAGCACTAGCCCCTCGTTTGCCAAAGCGTTGTTTTTCTTTCCCTCGCATAAAGGAAAAGGTGGAAGGAGAGAGTAAGAGTGAGAGAGGTGGAAAAAGAGCAAGGAAGGGAGGGAGGGAGAGAGAGAGTGAGAGAGAGAGAGAGAGAGAGAGAGAGAGAGAGATGAAGAGGGAGAGAGGGAGAGAGAGAAAGGCGAGGCGCAAATTGTGTCCTTTGAGCCAAGTGGGGCGAGGGATGGTCTCCTTAGTTGTGTATCGATTGTTTTCGGAGGGGTGCGAAGACGCGATGGAGGAGGGTGATGGTTATGGGGGAGAAGACGGAGGTGGTGGAGGTAGAGAAGTGGTGGTAGTGGTGGTGGTGGTAGTGGTGGTTCTGGTCTAGTGACGTCACGGGTGAAGTCATGCGGAAGAGGTTACTCACCCGACGTGATCGGGAAATTAAGGAGACCAACATGACAAAATGAGGTCAAATACGAAATGAACAGTAAATTAGAGAAGAAGAACCGGAAAGAAAGTAATGGCATATACAAATGATTATTAATTGCATGTTTTAAGCCAGATTGACCACTGGAATCAAAATTGATTTAAACTATTTTGTGACAATGGCGTATTTTGCACACGTGCACACGTATACCATGTATACCAGCAAGCAGAAACGTGCATGAGCTACACGGCTACTAATTCTTTGTGTAATTGTTGTATTGACGTATGGCATGTTACATGTGTAACCTACATTACTAATCCAGTGCACACCAACAGCAGCACCATCATCATGATCATATCGACATGGAGGCCAAACTAATATTTTCTTACAGGATCAAAACAAACTAAAACAGGATTTAAGAGGTATCAACCTTTCAAGTGCCGTATCCTCTTTGATACAATACCTTGTGATAACAGATAAAGAAAAAAAAAACAAAGAGATGTTTTCTTACACTGTGAATGCAAGAAATGAAAACGTATAATAAACATGGAAGGTACGAACACGTTCGTAAGTAGACACAGGAAAGCGTAATATCAATTGTTTCACTAAACTAAATCAAGTTTTTAAACATTAAATCATCCAGACTTCAATACGTACAGGTTCAGGTGCATGCATTGCATATATGAGAATACAAGACACCCCAGCAGGCAAATGTTCCTATGATATTGCGATGAGACACATACCCACTCATTTCATCATTGCAGCTCTCTAATAGATACTAGCCAGCAAGCTAGCTGACGAAAATGGGCAAAAAGCGCCATCATGCGCGCATTGAAGCCGCAGTAGCCGGCAGGCGCACGTGTTGACGCCTATATGGCTGCTAAGTTCCATGGCCAGGTAAGGTCGTTCGCGTACACGCAACCCATGCAATAGCCGTCCAGGGACAGAGCCGAAGTTATCGGAAGTAGGTTAATGGATCCAACAACTGGCCTCACAATGCCGCCTCGCCAGATTTCCCTTTTGTTTTTAGCCTGCAGAGGATAATCCTCTTCATGAATCTTAAGTTCGCCAGATCTTTCGAGCAGGATATGGTTGAGGGGAAATGCGCAACCTTTAACCTCCATCGAGTGTTGCCAAGTCACTGACCTTAAAAATGCGTATTGTTTGTTAGAATATTCAAATTGAAGGATCGGTTAAGTAAAAACCTGTAAAATTATATTGAACAAAAACAACTCTTCGCGTCATTTTTAAAATATCTTTTGACAAGTTGTTAAGAAGTTACAAGGAAGTGAAAGTAAAGACAAGAGCAGACCGTCTTAAGGGTGATTGAGATCATTCCAACGTCATTAGCCTATAGGTTGAAGTCGACGAGGTTTTCCCCAGGTTGGACACCTACGTTAAAAAAATGTCCATCATATTCCATAACACAACCAAGTTTCGAACAGTAATAATCTATTTCAATGTGAAGGAGGTTGTGTGCAACGTCAATGCGTCGCAAATAAACTAGTTTTACCCTTTGTCATGTTTGTGAAACTGAATAGTGAAACTGAAATAGCTCAATTCAGTCCTCACAGTTAGGTTAGGTAGGCCCTACTTTCTTGCTTTTCTCTTCTTTAAGAACCGGCCCGAAATGAGCCTTGTTTTCTGGGGAACTTGCCGATAAGTTTATGCTATCACGTCACTTATTATCTTATTGCTTATTATTTATCAATATTGGACAAGATAAATGTGAAATAGATTAATAAAACATACTACGATCGTCATTTAAACACACATTCTATACACAGGTACTTGATATTCTATAGACTGTACACCTCAACAACAAATAACACATAACGAACACATAATACCCATTAATCAAAGTATATTCAATGGGTAATGCTTTACGTTGATCCTAAAAAAAGGTTTAACGTGTGTGCATACATCTACATCCTCATGTTAAAGACACCATAATCACGATTATATAGGCCTAAACAGCAGGAGCGATACATTATACACTATCTAGTAACATGGGCAACTTATGGCGATTCTCCCAAAAAAAAGAAAAAGCTACATGAGGTATGCGTAGTATAACCCTATCAGTACCAAGTACTGATACTTGCATTGCTTTACTACACACTCTGATGTCAATAAGTAATGAGAGGGTTTATTGTCTTCTATTTTTAAACCTGTCCTGAGACGTGACCGGCCGATCCGTCGCTGCACTTTCGCCACCCTCAGCCCGCCAGATAAGGCAGCGGGAAGAGGAAGCAAGGTGTTGGTTCAAGAGCCGTGTGCCGAGGCTAGCTCGCCTCGAGACAAATGCTGAGGTTGGGGGGACCTCTCATGTACCTTCTCACTTTCTTTCTCTCTCTCCTTTTTTCTCTCTTCCTTTTCTTATTCTTCATTTTTCACCTCTTCTCATCCTTCTCTTTCGTTTTTCTTTTGTATCCTCACTCTTAAGCACTTTCTTTCTCTCTCTTTTCTCTCTCCCTTTTCTAATTCATTATCTCCCCCTTTTTTTGTTACTGTCTTTCTGTTTACTTTTGTAGTATTACCTTCAGATTTTTTTTTTTATACTACGCTCCACCTCACTTTTATCTATCTTATTTTCTCTTTTTTGCTTGTCTCTCCCTCTTCTTTCACCTTTTTTTTTATTCGTCATCTGTCCAATCTTCTTCTGCCTTCGTTCCTGGTTTCTTTCCTTTCTGTATCGTTCATAACCTTTTAATTCTAAGCTCCACCTTACTAATGTCCTCTCATAATTATAGCCTATTCTTTTATGTTTTACTTGTTGGGATCTTGTTTTCTTCTCTTTTCCTCTCTATGTCTTCACTCTTTTTTCTTCTCCACTCTATCTTCCTATTTTCTCTCCCTCTCTCCCCTTCGTCATCGTCTCCCTCCTCGTATTTGCATTTTTAAATTTGACTTATCCATCATCTTTTCCTGCTTAACCATATCTCTCAACCCTTTTCACTGCCTTATCTTCTTTTCTCTCTCTAGCATGTTGGGCCTCTTCTTTCCTTTTCCTATCCCCCTTTCTCTTCTCGAGCTCTCTCTATCCAAGATATTTCCTTAACCACGTTAGCCGTACTTTGAAATTTCTTCGTTACATTGTTTTCTCTTCCCTCTCTCACTTTCCCTTTTGCGCTCAACATTATTATTTTCTCTTTTTCTAAGAGCAAACCATCAACCTCTTCCATGCTCATATATTTTCTTTTCTTCTTGAACTCTGTCTATTCATTTCGAACGCTTCAGTCCACTCACTTTGACCATTTCCTTATTCCGTGATTTATATATCGTTGACTCCCCCTCTCTCTCCCCTTTCTACCCCCCCTCTCTCTCTCTCTCTCTCTCTCTCTCTCTCTCTCTCTCTCTCTCTCTCTCTCTCTCTCTATCTCTCTCTCTCTCTCTCTCTCACTCTCTTCCTCCCTCTTTCTTTCTCTATCGCTGACACGAACCATCCTTCCTATAGCAGGATCTGGTAAAACTGTGTCACTGACCCAATTACATATTTGCATAATATCCGATTCACGTATACCATGAAACAAAATCATTGTACTTAGAGGTGACATTGCATTTCATTAAAGTAGATGTTCACTGGAAATCAGAAATAAGGGCAAATGACGTAGCAACATAATGCTAAATAATTGCAAAAGACCATCATGTGATTTTTAAATTCCGTGTATATTGGAAAAATCCTACAAAGAATATTTAGATACCCTTCACAGTGTCGGTAAACGGAGCGCTTCGGGAAAAATTCGAAATTTTTTTGATGACATCACAGATTGAGCAAATGGTGTTTAGTGTACATAATTTTGTACGATGCAACAGTGTTCAATGCAAGTTTGTGTTTTTTGAGGATAACTGAGCTATAAATAAAAAGACAAAATAAACAAAACATGACCCACATTAATAATGATAATGAGTGTGTCCTTCTTTTTTCAAAACATTATGTTGCAAATTGACAATTATTACTTTGCGTTGTAATGCAAAATAGATGGCATTATGGGAAATATATTGCAGATGTGAGATGTTTAAGATCATTCTATAATAAAGTTTTAACACCCAAACACTAGACACAATGTCCGCTAGTTACTTTCGATAGTCAGAAAGTGGGTTTTTGTACTGAAATATAGTTATGATAGTTATTTATCCGCTTTGTGAGGCTTTTTGCCTTTGGCTCACTTATCTGTTAAGAGTGATTTTAGAAGCAGGAATTACTGTAAATTAACTCTCCACCAGGAAATGCTTGACTTCCTTTATCTGTTTATCGCTTTATCAGAGTAACAATAAAGTTGTATATGCGTTGGAGAGATATACACGTTGCAATGGATACAAAGAAAGTGATAGTTTAGATCAATATCAATAAACAATACATTCTAGTGATTTTAAAGTAAATTTCACAAGCATGTATCATTCTAAGAAATAATTGAAATACTCACACACATACACACATACATACACACACACACATACACACACACATACACACACATATGACATATTTCAGCAACACATTATGCAGGCGCATCGTGAATTGCAATTGCACATGGCTTATTCAATTGTTAACATTATATAGACGATCAAAACGAAAAGGATCATGCTTTATGAAAGTATGGCACACCGCCCACCACACTTTTTATTTCAGTGTCTCTATCTATCACTCCTGGGAGAGTGTAAGGGTTAATTTTAAGAGTTATTGACGCCGTTTTAACCCATGAATCCCATCCCACGTGCCTCTGTAATCTCGTAATAACGCATCACAAATTTTCCCTCCTTTCCCCCGAGTGTGCGCCGAAAAGATATCAATCTATAAGATCCCTTGCAATATTCCATGACAGGCATTTAGGTATAAGATTCAATTTGTCCTAATTCCAGCCAAAGTTCCTTGATTTAAGTACCCCCAGTTTAAGGGGCCTGCGCTTTACGGAGGAGGTGGAGGCGGAGGTGGCGTTTTCATGTCTGATTCGTGAGGCTTTCACTTTAGCTCATCCCTTTTCCCGCGAGATTTTGCGAGACGTAATTTGTGGACAATTTGGTGGGAAATTAGCGCGGCAACTAACAAGGTCCCCAACAACCAAAGGCTTCACTCTTTTTAAGAAGAAAAAAAAAACAGCCGCGAAGATGTTTTGTGGTTGATGGTTCGCTGTCTATCTCTTGACAAAACGTCCTCTCAAAGAGGTGAAGAAAAGTGTGACGGAGGAGGAGAAGGAGGGAGGAAGAGAGTGGAATAAAAAGGATGAGTTCCGCTCGATTGCAGGACGATAATTATCAATTTGTGATGAGAGCTCCCATGACGGGGGATGGAGTCCAGCGAGGGATAGGACTTATCTCGGCCGATGCTGTCCCGCCGGCAGAGCCGATTATCTGGGTAGAGCGCGCGGGGTGAGTGAGATAGAGAGTGAGAGAGAAGCGGGCAGGCTAAATGAGATAAAAACACATCATCTTGTTAGAGTCTCGCTTTGATTGGGGCTTTAAGAATCCCCGTCCCGTTTATGGAAGAAGCGTCAGACTGATTATCTTCATCAAGCACCCTTCCTTGGGGCGGGCGGGAAGAGCAGGGCTGGCCCTGTTTGCCCGGGCAGATGGGGGAAGGATGAATTAGGCGCTCTGTAGAGGATGGGCGTTGGATAGTTCGAAGAGTCAAATGTGTTACCGTTTCTACAAGCTTATGTCATCGCGTTAAAGATCAAGTGTAACTCCTAGCGTAATGAAGTAGAGCTACAGGGTAGGAGGAGGAGTTGGGTTGATATAAAAACGTTTTACTATAAGGAACGAGAGAGAGAGGTAGATGGATAGAAAGATGCAGGGAGATAGATTGATAGAAAAAGAGAGACAGGGGCAGATACAGAGCAGAGAGAGAGAGAGAGAGAGAGATCAGCAATAATAATGTTTTGAGAGACAACAGTACCTTGAAAAATAGATGTGAACATTTATGCCTCTCGACCATGCTAAACAGCAGAAACAATATGAACTCCATGGTCAACATACGGTGAACCGTTTTTATCAACGCAAAAAGAGATAATGACAGTAATTAATACTGACAGTGTGGAGATGTGTGGCTTTGGTAAGCCGTGCTCAAACCACTGCATTCTAAATTTAATTACCCACTTGATATGATAACATTTAACAAAAGGTCCCAGAACTTACTGATACATGCATAATAATTGTAAACAACAGGTTTCAAAAATGGATTGTAAAGTCAGAAATGATAACCTTGCGGCTATCAGGTTATAGAACTTTGTAAGTTAATGTCAACATTTAAACCGATTTAATGCAATCTGCAATCATGACAATAAATAAGATCATGATACACTTATGGGGCCATTAATCGATTTTGATTACATCAAATAGCAATAAAAGTACAGACTGTTTCATCATTATGCGTTTGAAATTCAACGTACGTTACTTAATGAAGCATAGAATATATCAGCACGTACAAAATATATGATAACCATTATATATTATTTTTCACACACACCGCTTCCCTTCTTGAAGAAAGGCAGAAGGAGTAAAGATAAATACCATTTAATTTGATAGCAGCTGTATATGTTCATTGGTGGCATTATAGACGCAGGTGAAAGTGAAAGGGTATACTTGACAAAATTGAAAAATATTAGAAGCCAGATGGCGTGACATTCCAATATGTTGACGAAATTACCCACACTAAGCCGTGCGTAGGGAATGTCTTGACGACTACGTGGTCTTTACACACACGTGGTCTTTATAGAGAGACTTGCCTGTATAAACATAACATATTACCAGAACACAATATGAATCCACGAGAGATTGCATAGCGGAACTCCTTCGCCTTTTCGTAAGTCAATTTTCTATGCACATATCCACTAAAAGAAGGAAGTACATGAATTGTATGTATTTCATCGTCAAAAACAAACAAAAAAGAAAAGAAGAGAAAGATGCGTTAAACGGTTCAGTGTTATAATAGGGAATTAAAATAGGGACTACTTGCAATGATTTATTTTAACCATCAGAATAGCACGATGAACAACTTAAATAATGAAGAGACTAATACAAGGCTAGAGAGGGAATATAAGGGCACACAAAAAAAGCCACAACAACAACAACAACGGTCAAATTTACAATAAAAGAAATATAATTTCTTTGCAAAGATAACAAATTGTTATTACGAAATATGAGCCTAATATTGTGAAATTTAATTAAGCGAGTAGTTCGTTTATGACTCAAGAATACAAAGACACTAACAACTAAGCAAACCAGACAGAAATAACCATCTTCCCTTTGTGAAGAACAAAGGGCAAAGGGAGAGAGAGAGATGAGAGGGTGAGGGGGGGGGGGGGAAGGGGAAGCCTCAATTTAATCACGGGGAGATTTTAGTCGCTGGAAGTGTTAGGCAGAGAGTCATGACCGGGTGAGCCACCCGCTAGTTTAGGATCGCCCGCCGGCGAGATGAGTCGCTATCTCGGGCTGATAAAAAAAAGGGGGCTAGAGAAGTAAAAATATGAAAAAAATGATGCGGCAACTTTTCCATGTTCTTATCTGATGCTCTCGCCAACTCTCTAGCGACGGGGCAGCTACGGCGCGTGGTGCGAAGGAGTCTTGCGTCCCGAGGCAAGACCTAATGTCTTTCATTTCTAATTCATTTTTGTGTGTGTGTGCGTGGTGGTAGATTCACGCTTAAGTGGATCCGCTTAATTTGGGAAGGGAGCATAATTGTTTCAGCAAAACGTATCACGATGGTGTTGATAAAGGATTAGCGAAGAGAAGTGATTTTTTTCCAGTGATCCCGAGGGAGTCGTATATTGGGAGCAAATAACAATGATATAGAGGCAATACCAAGAACAGGAGGAGTAGGATCCTACCGTGCATCGAAATAGGGATTGAATATTTGTCAGCAAACTTTAATTCATTTATTATTTAACAACGTTATCTATTAATTTCATTTTATTTCAACATTTTTAAACAGGTTGACAAGATCAGTAGAAACTGTTTTTCATCAAGGTCCTGTGTAAGTATATAAATGTAAAAACGTACAATGGTCAACAAATGAAATGAAATTAATAAAATGTATGCATTCTGACATTTCTCTTCCTCGTTTGCACACAGTGCAATTCTTACGCTATGCCTTGTAATCATTCGAGTCTTTTTCATGTTTTTCTTGCTTTGATTGTGATTATAGTTGGCGACTCCGTCCATCTACGTTCTGATTTTAGTACTTCCCTGTTCCGCACTTCCGTGTGACGTGGATAAGAAGAATAATAATCGGTCTGGTATTAGATTAAATGACCTAACATGGCATGGTCGAAATTTTTGTCGATAAATTGCAATACGAAAAGGGGGGAAAAGGGGTAAAATGAAGATGGCAACACACCGCACAATGCAGAATGACTCATGGAATCTCGGTCTTGGTACATTGGAAGAAGAAATTATCATGAAATAAATGAGATATTTGATAATAAATTCGCGATGTGTTCTTTTGCCTGTGCCTAATGAACACTTTATATGCCTCGTTTCGTCCAATGTGCCTCCGAAGAGGCGCCTTGGGGTCGGAAAGAGGGCACTGGAGTGCTGGTGGTGGGGGCGGAGGGGGGGGGGGGTGCAGATACTATATACTGACCATGATGAAATATCGTACTTTCTTAATGAATTTATTCCAGGATTAAGGTGACGAGATCAGATCCAATGAATTATTTTTGAATTTGTCTTGACGGACGAATGATTAGTAGTGAACTTGAACGTATAAAGCAATACGCAAAGGAGAGACACAAAAAACAAAAAACTTTTCTTTTTTTTTTTGTGTGTGTGTGTGTGAGAGAGAGAGAGAGAAAGAGAGAGAGAGGGGGGGGGGGAAGTGCGTATATAGAGAGATACAGAAGGGAAAGGGAAAGGAAAGGAAAGGAAAGGAAAGGGAAAGGGAAAGTGGAAAGAGTGAAGAGATGGGTTGTGTGTGTGTGTGTGTGGGGGGGGGTAGGAAGTAAGAAGGGCGATTTAGCGAATGGCAACGACCATGACGACGATGATGAAGGGAAACAAGAAGACAGAAATGTAGAGAGAGAGAGAGAGCGAGAGAGAGAGAGAGAGAGTGAGAGAGAGAGAGAGAGAGAGAGAGAGAGAGAGAGAGAGAGAGAGAGAGGAGAGATATAATAAGGGAGAGAGAGAGAGAATAGAGAGGGACGGAGAATGACAGAGAGAGACAGACAGAGGCAGAGAGAGAAAGAGAGAGAGAGAGAGAGAGAGAGAGAGAGTAAGAGAGAGACAGAGACAGAGTACGAGAGAGAAAGATAGAGAGAAAGAGAGAGAGAGATGGATGCATCCGCTCTCTTTTGGCGATGGGGCGATGGGTGTTGGGCATGTGGAGCGTATAGCAGGGCGAGTCGCAGGGCATTATAGGATAACACGGTGCAGTCCGGTGAGGCGCCGGGAGGATTCGCCTATCACGACGGGATTTTCTTCCGCTTCTTCATCTTCATTCCCGCTGTCTCAGAATCAGGCCGGGGCTCTCTTTTTTCCGACCCCCCCCCCCTTCTCCATCCCCACCCCACCCCCTTCCCCCTCCCCCTTCTCCATCAACCAACCACCATCTCCTCACATCTCCATCGAAATACATAGGATCTGCCAGCACTTTGCTTTATTTCATTCTTAACTCTTTGCTTTCCAGGACCATGGTGCATATAGGTTTTCAATTATTGTAACTTACCATCAATGGTAACTACCATGACAACAGCCAATGAGCTCTCATTACTGCACCTGTTGCCATAGTAGTGATCATTGATGGTGGGTTACTATTATTTGAAAAAAATATAATTATGCAACATGGCCCAGGTGTGCATCACGACTAATGCACAAATACCATTTACCAGCATTTTAGGAAGGGTTGACTAATCGCATTTTGTCCCGAATCGAATGGAATGCCAAAATGTAGCTCATGGCGCAAATAAGTAAAACATGTAGCGGAACAAGATTTGGCAAATACTTTCAGTTGAAATATTTTGATATCATGGTGCTTGTTTCTATGATTATTTTGTGACCGATATATATATTCCAAGTTATATTTCCGAGTTCGACATAATAATTTTTCAGTTGCCCAAGTCGTGTGAACACCTATGTAATCCAGTTCTACCCAATATTCCACAAAGACCATAGATGACCAGCTAACGATTTCAAAAGCTTTCCTCATGTCCATCGTTATTGTATCTCCCATGTTCGAACTTGTTAAGTGGAGTTTGCTAGACCTTGTGTCCCTAACACACTTTAAATGCTCTCTGTGAACATGGGGAATCATCAATTTCCTGTGATTCGTTTTTTCCCCTTTTCAATCGATATTTTCGGGAGGTCCGCCATTATGTTATCTTCATATGTATTAACGTAATATTAAAAAACATTGCAGATATATGATGCAATGTTCGCAACACGGGTGGAATAAACATGATAGGTCGATATGCAATAAATGTTCATTTGCCACCGAGGCATATTTGCGCTAGCAATGCATACATATGCAATATACACGAAAGAACAGCGTTTTGCGTGACACAAAATGAGTTAACTTAATACATATACATATTCCTTTCACTGGTCTGAAAGCGTTATATAATTATGAATGTTGATAACCACCTTGCGTCATAATGAGAACAAAATAATCCGGCGAAATAATGTGAACAGCATAAACTCAATAAATTATTTTGGAAAGATTTTTAAACGTTTCTTACACTTTTACATGAGTGATGTTCAAATTTATTTTCTGTAATGAGACCGTGAAATTCTCTTTTCGTAATTGCTGTTGTCAGTGTTATATTCGTATAACTAGCATTATATATACTGTCTATATATCTCATACGTGTAATGTAAAAGACGGCAGCCATTGGAAAATCTACAGGACAGAATACCATTCAATTAGATTGAAAAGAACCACTTTCATTATTCATATTTGAATGCCAAGCACCTTGCGAGACACACATTATACAAACTATTCATATGTCGGAATTTTAATGCATATCTGTGACATAATGTAACAGTCGTGAATGTGACTAGTGTCGGGTCAATATCGTTTTTAATTTCATTTTTCAAGATTTTTGTTAAAGGTGTTGTATTTCTTACGTCTAATTTCAGTTGTAAAAAAAGCGTTGAATCGTTCCACTTCCGTTGCCATGGCTACTATTATATCACATCGTTGACAGTGCTGTCTTTGTTTGCAATCATAACAGTCAGTTCCTTATTATAGTCGTATGCTTGAAAGGACCTGTTTGCAGGATTTCAAGCTCATGTCAATCAAAAATGAAAGAATCTTTAAAGGCAATGAAGGCTGTCACTTTTGCAGACAAAATCAAATTCTTTAAAACATTATATTAACCAAAATAACAGTTTTGAGATCACGGTTGTGAAGTATTAGAGATCACGGTTGTGAAATATGTAACTTCAAGTAGGAAATTAGATTTAAAGCTAACTGTGGCTAAGCTCGATTTGCATACATAATATTCAAGTTTTTTACAAACTTTACAAGAAGTATCACTTGTACAATATCGCTCTGCTCGCGTCACCTAGATGGTGCTGTTTAACGTGACATTTTAGTGCAAGGAGCTGCAAGCAATAGTCTATATTAATAGACGACCTGCCAAAAACATGCTGAGATATTGAAGAAACCCATGGAAGTCACTAATCAGTTCCTATATATTCTAATATAAGTTCTTAAACATCATCTACTTTGACATTGCATTGGCTTAAAGCTCTCAAAATGGAGTCACCATAGAGGAGGAACGGTTTACGGAGGAATTCTTCCGTCTCACACGTAAACGCAGTGGCATTACAAAGAACTAAATGGATAGTCGAAGGTTTAAAAATCAGTGAACATATCGCAAATAGATATATTTAATCAACATTTTATTTATGTGTGTTAATGTTCATCTACTACAAACATGACAATGTTTAACTCAACACGAACTTGTCGCATACCCATACAAAGGATGTATGACCATAATAGTACAAAATTGTCACTTTGAGCAACAAGAGTATTCAATCGAGCTAAAACAATACTTCTGTTGAAAGTTACAAAATTTAAGTTAAGATTCGTCGTGTAGATAATCAATATACGTCCATGCCGGATACTGCTCAGAAACCTTGATTCAAACTTGTATCTGCGCTATGAACCAATGAAGATAACCAGCAGCTGCTATAAACGTCAAATTACATTTGTAAATCTTGCAGTATGCTTACAAATTGAAATAATGCCAGAAGTTCCGAAATTAACATTTGGGAAAGCTGATTTTATATATTGTACGATTTAGTTTTGGGTGATACTTCCCCAGAAAAGTAAACTGAACACAATTTTGTGAAAAAAGCAACATATTCGTCATCATCTTAATATGCTGGAAAGCACATTGAACAGGACATGACTTTCTGGGGAAAAAAGCAGAAAAACAAACCTTTATGATGACAGAATATTCCCTCGTCTTTCTATTTAAAAAGAGACAAATCAGTCTGCGTTTCGTACTTTTGGACAAAAAATGGAATTAATGAAATGATTAGCATAATCATGGGAAATGAAAATAGTGGAAGCAGGTTTCTTGAGGGTGAGTTAGGAAAGCGCAAGCCACGTGGCTAGTGTCAAACCTTGCTTCGGGCTGTCTTCAGTTTTTGGAACAAGGGGACATGTTATTAATTAGAATCTTCCACTAAAAATGGCTCTCGTAGAGTCGAAGCTGGCATCGTTGCGAAAGACGAGGAGAGAGAAAGAGAGAGAAGGGAGAGGTGGGGGAAGAATTTTATATAGAAATACCGACTATGGTCAATGAATAGCAGTGACAGGACGCGACGAGGAAGGTATGAAAAACAGAAAGAAAAATAAACAGAGGAAAAATAGATCGAAATGAGTAGGGCTGGTCGCGGCAGGGAGACGGACGGGGAGAGGCAACGCACGCCGCCGCTCCGGCCGGGGGCCATCCGAAGAGACACGTGTAGTTCAGCGGGGGTAGTTCGATTTAAGCGCCTTTCCTAGACACATTGGGAAAGAGGGGGGAAATGGTATTGTATTTTGAACATGCATTAGGTTTCCCCGGCCGGGTGTCTTGTACACGTCAGGAAAGAATATAGAATTCGAAATTTTTGCTGTTTTGGTCCAGCTCCGGAAGAAGACAAAATATTGTCCTCTTTTCTCGTGCCTTCTTTTCATTCCCACCTTTTGTCCCCATCTCTGGCGTGAGCCAGCTCGGTTTTCACGAAGCCAAGCGTGGGCTACCGGTACGGCCAGGGCACCGCGCGCCGTAACTCTGGGGCGAGAACAAAGAAGCGCTCGTTCCGCTTGTTTACCAGCATTAACTCTTCGTTGAATCCCCCCTAAAACTCCCAACAATATGTTACCAATGAGAGAGAATTCAAGGTTATATGCTTTCATCTTTCCATCCATATCACGAGGTATTAAGTTTCTGCTCGTTGATCAAGTTCCCAGCGACTGCGCCAGAGCTGAAACTGTATACTCCTCAGTCAGGCTGGTAAATCGGTCAAATCGGCATGGAATCAGCAAATGACCGTACGGTGGTCGTAAGACGATTGGCATAATTGGAAAAGCAAGCCCCAAACATGCCCATACACATTTTCCCCAACGCCAGCATGTCGCCGCCCACGCTCTCCGTATTTGAACATAAGAACATGTATTTAATTCTTTGTGTGCCAGTCTGTGTGTACTGTTACTTGTGCAATAATGCATCGATGACGCCTGAAGCATTCATTGGAAATCAAACAATGGCGGCACTTTTGTTGTAGAGATAGAGACATTGAAACAGAATGATAGATTTCACACATGGCTCTCACGGTACCGTAACAATGTGCTCTACTTATTAATACGTGTCCATATTGAGCAGAAACGACACGTTTGGTGTTTGAATGTCAATTTTGTTTGTTTGTTTAAGATCCAATGTAAAAAAAAAAAAAACCTGCCCGGCCCACCAGCAATAAAAACAACAACATAGCGGGTAACAATAGTCATGCAACACGCACATTGCACACTTGTACAATGAATGTGTGTGGTTAACCACGGGCAAGAAGGTAGCATGCTGGATGAATACATTTAATCAATGAAGTTTCATGACAGATTCGTCACATTCTCGGCATTCTTGGGCTACGTATGATGAAATGATGTGATTATAATGAAAGTGCTATTCGTGCAACTTACTTAAAACCAGTTTAAACCAAACAATCGACATTTGAGGTCACAAAACGTCATTTCGACTGTGTCCAAATGAGAGTTCCTAAATGACAAAAAAAATCAAATCACTTCTCTTAAAAAATTAAAAATCATGTGGAAATGTATTAAACATGGAGCGAATAACGATATCAACTTTTCTCTCTCTCTCTCTCTCTCTCTCCCTCTCTCTCTCTCTCTCTCTCTCTCTCTCTCTCTCTCTCTTTGTTTCTCTGTTATAATACAGTATATTAAGGACAACCTGGTGAACAGTCAGCATGTACATAAGGTTAGTATTTGACCCTTTCATTATCAAGCCTTGAAACCCCATTGGCTTACTACACGTCTTCATGCCGATGGTAATGAGGGGTTTAAAGGTTCTATTTCAATTGCGCTTAAAATCGTTCTGACAGGAATCAATTTGAATTGTCTTTAAAGATAAGTGGCATTTAAAGACAGTGGTCCCTGTTAACAGGTTTGATTATACGAAGATGACGCCACGAGCTATATGTTATTCAGAGTTAGGCAGAATTCGGACCATGCATACGGCCACGGCCAGGGCAGTATAGCCAACCTCGGCACCCACCATGCCAAGGCAGACCCACTATCATACCGTGAATCAGCACGCTAGGATTTTCCACTGCGTATGTAGTGAGTGTCCTTTCGGCAAAGTTCGGGCCGGGTATCCTGGGGAGGGAGAGCCCGCACGTAGGGCGAGGGATCTTGAACCCCGCTGAGATAGTATTATGCTAGCCAAACAGTAGTTGCTTACTTTTCCCACTGTCACGCTTGTTAGGTATGTTTCGGAGCAGATGAACTGAACAATTGACTTGTTAACGTCATCGCATATTTGATATGATATATTAATACCCTATTATGCTATTACCATGTTTATATATCACATATGGTGTATAAGGCAGAGGGTATTGGTGGTGATTTCAAATACCGTAGTTTCGTTTGATTTGATTTGGAATTATTTTGAATGAATCCATGTTTGTGTAAGTTAAAAGCGTGAAACAGTACGCCGAACTATTTTCACTTTGGATTTCTTTTATTTAAGTTCTTGAACTCTTTCTGTGCTAGACAAGACTTTTTCTATGTATTCTTGGAAGGGAAATGTGTGAGACGGCGATGACAATAACTGTGCCTCATATATTACCCACTTCTGCAGTTCTTTATCATCATTATATCAAGGTCAGATATTTAGGGAAACAACGCAAATTATAATTGTATCGTGATCTTTCATCGATTGTGTCACATTTTCAACTGATATTATGAAAGAATAAGTCAATCAAATGGAATGTACAAACACGAGTCGGTGCGTTCATCGTGTCAACCTGTTCCGCGTAAAGCATCATGTTTGTTAGTTGTTCCCCAACTCACAGCCCCCATCCGCCACCAAAAATAAATGACGTATTCCCCAACTTAAAGAAACAAAACAAAAATACCCTACGTATTGTTATGGCTCCGTGTATAATTGTAAATTCAATGGAACTATTCAAAACATTGAGCTAGAACCAGAGGGAGAGGGTGGGATGTGCATGTATGTGTGTGGAGGGGGAGGGTTGGAAAGGGGGGGGGGGGGGGGGCTGATGCGTTTTGGAAAAAATGTAGGAGAGAACGGAGGCTTGAACCCTGAGGTGTCTGGTTTTACAGGGGAGGGTGTTATGAGGGGGATAAGATGGGGCTTCCTTGCCAGGTCAGCTCTCTCATCGGACCGCCACGTGGTGCCGTACCTGTAAATTGACTCTTAGCCCCGCGGATCAAAGTCACCTTACCGCGGGCACCCTTCCCCACATCCTACCCCTCCAACGCGAGGAGCGAAAGGTTAAAGCGAAAAGATATATTTCCATTCCTTCCCTTCGATTCTTTTCCCCCTTCTTCTCTTTCACCCTCCACCCGACACATAAAGGAGCGAAAGCTCTCGTTTATGTTGTTTTTAGAACAATTGTGTTTGGGTTTTGTGGTGTAGGTCGAAAGCAATTGTGCTTGTGCGAAGGCGACAGCACTAAGAATTGAATTGCGCTTTTGAATAAAGAGCAGTATGACAAAAAAAAATGCCTACAGGGAATGGAAGATAACATGTGTACGGATTTCACTGTGCATAACTTCCTATGCTTGTCTGGACATGGGTTAGATAGTTTTTAGAACTAGCAAGGTTCAAATAAAAGTCATTACGGTGTTTTCAGGAAATCAGAACAGATCTGCAATGATGAGGCAAAGATTGTAAGCCATTACTGAAAAGCACACACTGGTATTTTCACATGTGAACCTTTAAAGTACCCCCTCCCCTGAAAACAACAACAACAACAACAACAACAACAACAAACAAACAAAAGACAAATAAACAAAAACACAACAATAAGAACTTAAGGTGAGATATCAAATTGATTTACCTCACCCCCAATCATATTGCAAAACATTTACACAAAATTAGAGGAATGGGGAAATAATAAAGAGAGGAAAAGACGATATTACAAGTCAATTATGGATACCCCCCCCCCCCCCACACACACACACACACAGACAACCACACACATTACAGGCGCACGCGTGTATATCAATTAAGTACTAGTGGGTAGTACGGTAGTATTGAAAGAAAATGAATCCAACATCGTACCTTTAATACGATGATACACAATGAAGTGTACTGCATTCATATTAGTCAATTGGTGCTACGTGCACGATGAAGTTAAGGCAAGCTCTAGACGGACACGTGTGGATATTTATTTATTTCTCTTTATTTCCAGTTTTATTTAAGCAGGAGGCATCTTCAGTTTCTTACTGAGGGCCATGACAGTTAAAAATACATTACCGTAGGCATGGTAGGCCTACATAACAATGACGAAAATAGATCAATAGTAACTATTCCAGAAATGGTGATTACAACGGAATGTCGCACTCATAAAAACAGCATTTCACGGATACATAATATGTGTGGATCGGATAATAATTAAGTATTCATGGGGTGTACACGCGTGTAGACCTGCCTCACATGACATGTCTGGAAGCTCGTGTTCGTTTGGCTAAAATTAGGTTATTTCGCTAATTCAAGACATTCGATACACTATAACGTTTTGACAAGGACGATATAATTTCATTGTTCCAGGTCTGAAGCGCGCAGACAGCCATGGACATAATCACTATGCTGCCCCCCCCCCCCTCCCTCCAATAAAAAAAAATACAAGCAACAACTTGTCAAGGTGAACAGCAAAAACGCATGAATATGCATTTTGCGTGAAATGCACCATACATTTTTTTAGACCACGTGTTCACACGGAGATGATATGACGATGCTGTCTCGTGGGCCTTTCTTTCAAACGGTCTTCATTGTAAAACATGTTGATAAACATACGACATCATCACTGAATATCGATATCCAAGAAAGAAGGAAAATTATGTTTTACTGTTAAGGCGACAGTAATGTAATGTACAGCAACGTTTTGCCTGTCACATAAAGGGTTAAACGTAGTACCAGTAGACTTTCCGTAATATCACGTCACTTTATCGTGCGCGCATCGCGAGGCGTAATGCGCGCTGAGCATGACGTCACAATGATGACGCCCATAGAATGCGTTAACCACTCCGCCCCGACTCAGTCACCAACGCGGTACTCATAGCCCAGGGGCTCAGGGAGATCGAACTGCGCTGCGCAACTCGGCTTGATAGCGGGTGCAGACGACAGCCCTCGTTGCCAGCTATGTGCGCTTACCTTGATTCGAAGGGCGGGAATCGCCATGGCAATGCGTGGTTTTTGTGGCTACTAGTGTAGTTCCGTGCTAGCGCAACCCCACTACTGCAACTGGAGCACAGAAGTCGGCCCAAAGGTATCCAGGAGGTTGTTTCACATCTTATGACGAGTTCAATCTCGTTGCGTAAGGCCGTTAATCTGCTTTGGATCCTGAATCTCGAGCGGCGACCTTTTACCTGGAGTTAATCTCGTTCCAGATAAACGTATGCAGTTGAAAAGCAGATTTCTATCTGTAAATGTTGGTCCGTGCTCAGTATATCCGCGGAGTCGCGCCGTGTAGTGTTTAGAGTGTAAGGACGCCGCCGTAGGGGAAGAAGGAAATTAAAATCCGCTTATACCTCGGCTTTTCTGCAGGGAGAAGAGCGAAGGACGCGCCTAAAAAGGTGGCTATTTTCTTGAGACATACTCCGCAATGTGACGAGATGGGTGCAGGATAAACAGTGGAAGCTCCCGCGAAAGGCTGGCTGAATCACGCCAGGGCGAAAAGAAAGAAAATATCACCGAGGTGGAAGAGGGGTAACAACAGGGACAGGGAAGGGAATGAGAAAACGTCCGAGAGAGTGTGAGTGAGAGGGAGAGGGAGAGAGAGAAAAAAATGAAAGCTGCAAAAACAATCATCGACATGACATAGTCTAGGAGTGAGTAACTAATGTAAATTGGCGAGACAGGATGGGTTAGCATGGGGCAGGGATGTGTTTAGCCTACCGTGGACTTATCATAATACTCTTACCATCACTGGTGTCCTCTCCCCTCCTTGCACACCCAGTCTCTCCCTCCCACACGTCATCTTGTCGGGGATAATGTTGTTACCACATCGTTCTAAATGTTGCTGTTGTATAATAAGCCGTGAGGGTCTCCCCGCCCGGGCAACACGCTATCAGCAGCAGTAGCGCCTCATAATACGGTCAAGTCATGAATGAATAGAAAGAGCGAATTACGTCGAAGCGGGATATATAATATGCAAAGTGCATCGTGGATGGTAGGTGATCATCATCATCAACAACCAGTAGTAGTAGTAGTAGCAGAAGAAGAAGAATCAGCGGAAGGGGACAGAAAGAGAGTGAAGGAGGGGGTATGTTTCATGAAGGAAACTAGAAATTAGCAGGGGTCGATCGAGAGGAGAGTGAAAACACGAAGGGGTTTACACATAAAACAAACGGGAGCGTTGGTTAAATAAACGCCGACCGAGACCCAGTCATATTATTTCTGCAGCGTCAATATTCGAGGAACTGTTATGTGAAGAAGCATCGGGACCGTCGTTTGATCAACATCACCCCCACAGATCACGCAAGACCGGCCATTGATGATACTTAGAAGGTGCACAGAGAGAGAGAGAGAGAGAGAGAGAGAGAGAGAGAGAGAGAGAGAGAGAGTAAAGGGCAATGGGAGAGTTGGGGGGGGGGCATTATATTTCAAGTTCGAGGCTCAAATTTATCCCCCTTAAAGAATACACATGTAACCATAATAAACACAGTCGTGTCGTTTGCAGTTCAACATGAATGAATGAAGCCCACTCTATTTATAATCTCTTTTTGATACATGCATAGTCGTTGTGATTTCCCAGTCTTTCCGGCGAATATGAAGCTATACGCCGTTTATGAAATGATGAAAGTGTATCTTGGTCTTTTCTTTAACTCGATAGGTGAACCTTTTATGTGGCAGACAAAGGCTTCGTTATCATGTGCATATGGGGTATGTGTGTATTAGTTCTACCAGGGCCATGTTGCATATATGTTTTCAGTGATTGCAACTTACCATAATTAGAGCTCATTGTCTGTTACCATGGTAGTTATCATTGATGGTAAGTTACAATCATTGAAAATCTATATGCAGCATGGCCCAGGATGCATCAATGGCACATAGATAGTTGACATCCGCAGCAGTGAGTTCGTTAACTCTTTATGCGTCACCTGTGCATTTTGGTACCATAAAGACAGATGCCATAGAGAATACGTTAGTCTCGCACTCAGAGTATTAATGCACATCTTACCATGTATCATCATTATCCCCATATCCAAGATATTCAAGATAAACTTTTCCAATTTAAAAATCGCACTACATTGTAAAAAAATGGGCAAATAAAGATAACGTGGAAGATAATCGATACATTTGAAGTTTAGATTTACAAAATGTAATACATGAAGTACACGATCAGGATTTCATAGTTTTTATATTGGAAAATGGACTGAAATTAAAAGCTCCACTGCTTGACAAAAGTACTCAGCCCGATATTGTGTATGATGTATGTTGATTTGTTAGCTATGTATAACACTATTAATGTAGAAATATAAATATATATGGCAAAGTAATCCTACCTGTAAATTACAAAAACACACATGCAGTATAAGTTTACGTCCTCCCTCTACCTGTTTCCACTTTCCCAGCCCTAGTAACAGATTGTATATTGATAACAGTGTCAGTAAATCAAAATTAGTATTATTTGATGAATAAAATACATGTACTCAACTTTAAAACCAGACTTCTGTCAAACATTCAGATTGAGCAGCCAAAATCTATCCATGGAAGAATGTATCAACAGACATTTCCACTCCCTCAATCGTGTATAATCTTTTTCATGTCGATACTATGCGCCATCACACAATACAAATGTGATAGGTCGCACCACAAACGAACAAGGACAGAAATAGTTACATTAAATGCAGACCATGTTGACATTATCTTACAAGGAAATACGTGAGTGCCAATAGCCCAGAAACATAACATACTTTGATCAGAAAGGAAGTTTTCATTAGAGATGATAACACAGGCGAAAAGGTTTGTAATTTTCCCATCATTAGAAAGTAAGAATGAAAGGAAGTAAGGTGAAAAGCTAATAGAGATAAAGAGAATTTACAAACGAAAAAAGACAACTTTCCGCGAATATATCATCTTGGATGATACGATTTAGTTCAAGAGAATGATAACATTGAGCTTCCAACGAGACGACATCCACATCTGTAGCAGATTTCTCTCGCTGTACTATATAAACATATATAAACTCACTGTATATACTTACAAGAGCAATATACACTGGATATCACAACATAACATTTTGGCCTTGCATTGGAGAGTTGAATAATTGATATAGACGTCAAAGCGTGTGCTTACACTAACACTTTATGTGTTTACATTGTATACACTTCACATGAACATAATTGACGTTACATTGGCACTTCTAAAGTATTTTCTGTGAAAACATAATTTCTTCTCAGGCCATGATCAGATCTCACCGCCAAGATATATGGAAGGCTTTGTTTCCATATCAAAACATGAAATTATTCTTAGAGATTGGATGCAAAATGCTAGTGTAAACCCGTTGCGTAGGTAAGAATTACTGATATCAAACAAAATAATAAACGCGATTTCTTTTTGGAGCCATCACTAATCAAATTTTGGCATTTAACAAAATATAAAAAATCTGTGTTTTTATTCCGCACCACCTTCTAAGCTATCATCTTCTTTCCATATCTTATATCCTGTTAATTTTAATATTCTCCTTCTCCTTTACAAAATACCACCTAATATGTGTTTGTGAATGCACTTTTAGAGCCTCTCTCCATTCTGCCTTGACTTAAGACATACGGGACTGAAGGTAAGTCTTTGTACAGTAGGTTATTGATAGTAACGTCCGAACTTGTTCTATTACTGCCTCTCGATTAAGTCAGAGGTTATGGACCTTAGTTAGCCGGTATGGACGAGAGGGTGAGATGGAAGGGGTTGGGGGGGGGGGGGGGTGGAGGTGAGAAAAAGAGGAAGAAAGAGAGAGGAGGGGGGGGGGGCGTGATAAGGAAAGCGAGTAGGTGTATACTGAAATAGGTTGAGTAGAAATAATCGAGTCAACGAACGGACCCCTCCCCGGTATTCGTGTGTCCACCATACCAATTGTTATTGCAGAGGCGACGAAGCACGGCTAACTCCTTTACATTTTTGCCTTCGCGTGTTCAAGACTCGTGTTTGAACAAGTATATTGGCTTTATAATTCGAAATAACCGTGTCAAAAATAGCTTCCCCTTTTCTTCAGCGATTACACTGAGCGTTCACGTAAAAAAAGCTCTACGACATTTTAGTTAGACGATGCCCTAACCCATCTTGTTTCATTTTCATTTGCATATCAGTTGAGTCTACCAAGACTTCATGTTGCCAAAATCTTACAAATGCATTTTCGTTAAAGAGTCTACAATGAGAGGCATTATCAATATCAAATGGAAAGTTACATGTAAATTTAAAAATTCAATATTCTTCAAACAAATCTGTTCTATCATGTATAAACCAATTGTGTTGGACCATGATTCCACTGGCTTTTATCGACGAGCAATTATTGATAACATTTACAACATGCCGCACACGACATTAAAGGTAGAGTTGATAATTATGTACCAGCTCACGGAGGAATGGAGAAAACAGGAAGAGAGAAAATATGACATAAGCAAAGACAATGACGTAAGGAAAGGGGAAGAGTGATGACGGAAGACGGAGCAAATTGATGAACAAAAGAAAATATGACAATAAAAAAAGGTAATATTACAAACCATAACCATGATAACGAGAGAAAGAAGAAACATACAAAGAAATATGAAGGAAAGGGCAATTTTTGAAGGAAGAAGGAAATATATATGCAGAAGCATTGTGAGGTTAAGGAGAGTTTTATGTGTGTGTGTGTGTGTGTGTGTGTTTGTGTGTGTGTGTGTGTGTGTGTGTGTGTGTGTGTGTGTGTGTGTGTGTGTGTGTGTGTGTGTGTGGGTGTGTGTGTGTGTGGAGAGAGAGAAGGGGGGGGGGTGGTATGGGGTGTATTGAAGAGGAATTGACAAGAGCAGAGACCCGGCTGCTAAACAACGCTAGGGCAAATCCCCTCCTTGAGTTCTAGCAAGCATCTACATTTATTTTTCTTTCTTCAAGTCTCGCCGCGGGGCCATCCTGTACTTACTTCTTGCCCGAGTCGCTCAAGAAAGAAGTCAAATTCATTTCTGAAGACCTCGCCTTTTCCTCTTTGACTCTCCGTTTTCCCCCTCTCCTTCCTCCTTCACCCCGTCTCCCATTTTCACTCCTCCCTTCCCTGCTCCATGCAAGACACCCCTTTCCCCCTCTACCAGTACTTCCATCTTTCGGGGTTACTCCTCTATACATATTTCCTTCTCCGTTTCTGCAAGCTGATTTAAAGAGACAATCTGCGATATAATTTACCCACAATATCGATAATTACACCAATATGAAGTTTGCAGATGACACAAGTTAAGTTCTGATTACATATTTGTTCTTAGCAATACGTTATATTACCCTAAATGCTATACCTTTTAAAAAAACCCATCATGCATGAATAATAAGGTCTTCATTTGACATGTTTGACTTTGCCAAGCCTATTAGTGGAGCCAAAAGAAAATGTACAATATAATTATAATACATTTTCGTTGGCTTTACCTAAAGGCCCGATTTTATATAGTGTACTGTGCAATTACCCACTAAGTTGCAATTACTTCATAAGTTAAATGCCACGTTGTATTAACACAAGTTCAGTTGGTAAATAAATGGAAGTAGGTTAGCTCTGTGCGTCTTCTTGCTTTTAAAAAGGTAGTTCGGATGTAATCCTCTTCAGCACCAAGCTTTAAAAAGATCATAGTTTTTCAATACCAACATGTAAATGTGACAATGAGTGAGTTAAACTAGGCTTTAATGCGCCAGCCTCGCGCCAAAATTCATGGAATTAGTTCATCGACATCGCTTATCGAGACAGAGGACGGAGAGACGATTTTATTATCTGGCGACGAAAATTTCGGGCGGTCGTCACCGCTTCTGTAGCAAGCATGACTAAGTTGAATATAAAATGTAATTTCACAGGATGAAATTCAATCAGTTACCAGTCTGACACAATGTAGCAAAAAGAAACGAGTGGAAGAGACGAGAAAGTTTCGAGGTGTTGGGATACACGCCATAGCTCCTGGACAAATTGTAATTGTCCTGCCCTCAATGCATATGACAAGACGCTTACTCAATCATTAGGGGAACCGGGAGGGTTGAGTAGACGTGAAGGGTAAGACATAGAGAAAGTGAGAGACAGACAGTCATACAGAGAATGAGATGGAGAGAGAATTAGAGAAAGAGAGAGAGAGAGAGAGAGAGAGAGAGAGAGAGAGAGAGAGAGAGAGAGTAAAAGAGAACAATGAAGCGTTATGGAGAGAGGGAGAGGATGGGCTTTATTGGAGTTTGTGAATACGTTGTAAAACTGTAGAAGTTGGATACAACATGCAATTTTTGTTTTACTTTGCTACGGGATCTTCGGAAGAGAATTTCCGTAAGGGGAAACAAAATAATAAACATTTATATCTGTATGAAAGAATAATGCCTTGATGGAAATCAAATGGTACAGAATTAGGGTCACATTCTCCTCTTTCCTAATTATTTTTGGTGATGCATATTAGAGTTAAACATTTATTTAAATACTAAGTGGCTGTCCCATACCACTGAAAAGTTGCAAAATTAAATGTTCCACTTATTTATACTACCTAATGAAGTATTTGTCCTTTACGTTCCCCCTCCCAGCGCTGTACACTCAAAGGGGTCGTTGTCACGTGATCATAATGTGAACAAAAATGGCGTGAACATAAAAGCGGAAAATAACATTGTACTAGACCCGTTTGTGGAAATCACGTAAAGTATACGATGCAACGGTCCCGTAAAATCTCGAAAACGTGCTGGGGATTTTGCTTCTGATGTACTAGTACCAACAACATAATTTCTCCTTTAAAATTTGTGGAGAGTTCATTACGAGTTAGACGTACAGGGCACGGGAGCAAAGCACTGCAAATTTTAGAAAGATCTTCGACTAGAGAGGGTGAGCGAGTGCGAGAGAGAGACAGACAGACAGAGAGAGAGAGAGGGTGAATACAAACAAGTGAGAAAAGAAAGAAAGAAAGAAAGAAAGAAATGAAGAAAGAAAGAAAGAAAGGTAGGAAGGGAAGAGAAAGGGGGGCTCAAAGACCCCGAAGGAGAGCGAGACTTCCTGACGTTCACGGTTGAACTGGTCGCTCGTTTTCGGAAGATTGTTTGTGATGCCGGACCAGGGCTTTTTCGCTGAAAGTTAGCTGTGGGGAAAGCAAAATATCTGGAGGGGGAGTTCGGGCCGGGCGAGGCAGTGGATGGATGTAGGAGGTGTCGGTGTGAGTGTATGCGGGAGCTGAAGGGAGCGGAGACGGTTCGTGTCACGAGCAGGAAAGGAGAAGGATTGAGAGAGAGAGAGAGAGAGAGAGAGAGAGAGAGAGAGAGAGAGAGAGAGAGAGAGAGGGGGGGGGGGGAGGGAGATGAAGGGTGGGGGGGGGGGGAGCTTCAGAGGTCAACAAGAACCTTTGCCCGAGAAAGTACCGGATACGCCGACGGTTTCCGACTCATCATCATCATCATCATTAATATAATCATCATAATCACCATCAGCTGCAGCATAATCATTAATAGTATTATCATCTCCACCACCATCACTACCACCACCACCATCATCATCATCATCATCGTCGTCGTCGTCATGATAATCATCATTGATATCACCAACATTATCAACATCATAGTCATCATCCCCAACAACAGCACAATAACCATCAACACTCTTATTACCACCACCACTATCACCACCACCACCACTACCACCACCACTACCACCACCACTACCATCACCACTATCCACATCATCATAAGTAAGCCACCACCACTACAAATACCCTGTAGCACCCTAATTGATCTATCACAATCATCATCGCTTCCGTCACATGCATATTTGTATGTCTATGTACTGTTTTCTTCATCATCATTTTGTACTCATGACATATATCTGATCTTTTGCAAACGAACATTTTCTTAGTCTTGATATCAAATTTACTTCAATAAAAAGCTATACCATGTGCATCATTTGTTTTTCTCTCCAAAAACTACTTAAAACACAAATCTTCACACACACACACACAAACACGCACACACACGCATACACAAAAACACAAATATGCATACAGGAAAAAGACAAGCACACATGCTTCAACCGGAAGATGAATGAGAGTGAGTGGGGGGCGGGGGGGGGGGGGGGGGTGCATGCGAGAAAAGGGGGGAGAAAACGTTAGGGGCATAATTATAGAGGGCTTTAAAAGCATGACACGGTTCTTTTTGAGGCGGTGCTCCGCGGTGCTGTGAGACGACAGCTTTGTTGGCTCCTCGTCATACAACCTGTTTTCCCGTTTCCTCGCCACCACCGTACCCACGAGCTCTTTCCCTTCAACTTACATCACCCTCAAGTCTGTAATGGGATTCAATCTGTTCGCCTCTCGCGCGCACCTTGCTTTCTTTTGCTTCCTCTTACTCTCCTCTTCTCCTCCTCTCCCTCTTTCTCTTTCACTCTCTCTCTCTCTCTCTCTCTCTCTCTCTCTCTCTCTCTCTCTCTCTCTCTCTCTCTCTTTCTCTCGCTCGACGCTTGCTTTCCACTGCATGAGGCGTTGACCCCGCGACAGTACAACTCACTAACTTTGACCCTGCAATATCTAAAGAGGATGAAGAACAAATAAAACGGTATCAAGCTGGTCAGGATCGAAACAGAAGTGGCGGTACACATTCATTGAACTTATAATTTGGCCAATAGTTACCACATGTCAAATAAGAGAATAGAATGGAATAAACACATAATGCGATTCTCTTACTTGACCCAAAATCATATTAAACCTTCTTCCTTCGTTGGTATCTGCAATGATGCTCTGCAGTTTCTTGCCAAGAACTGAACATAGTTAATGTATAACACGAATATAACAATCAAACAATAAACAAATAAACGTTTATAATAACAATTATAACGTCTATTTCAACGAATACGTGGAATGAAGGTTTTTCCGTAAAAGACACGGCAACGCAATTAAACATACAATTGCAAAAGCTGTCTTGAGTAGTAAGCACACTGTAGGTGTCTACTAAGCCTGATTTTAAATTCCGCCAACCCAGACTCCTGGCGATTTATGACACTTTCTCTCTGTTTTTCTCATCTCCCAACACCCCGCCTTCCAGTCTCACACAGATCTCCCTATACAAGGTATGCACCTCGAGTTATGTGTGTGGCTCGCTCCGTAATTCGTCAAACGGGGTTTCGTTACAGAGGCGGCGGCTACGAAAACAAAACATATCTGTCTTTAACGCAGAACATCCATCATCGGAAACACATATGTGGGACCGACATATTAGCGCACTTCCCCGAGTTGGGTCTTGGAGCGTATCGAATGGGTGGAAAATTATATTCCGACATATTTTCGGCGGTGGTGGGGGAGGGAATTGATAAATTCTCGGTCAAGATCTGGTGTCAGTCGATACTCTTTTAGCATCGAGAGCTCCGTCTTCTTCTTTTTTGCGGGAGAAACATATTGAAAGATTGAGGGGGTAAAGAAAAGGGAAAGGGAAAATGCCGAGGAGGTGGTGAAGTTGCATCCATCACGACTACAAGAGGACAATCCTAACTGGAGAATGGGTTCGTTGAGTGGGCCCGAGATGGCGCCGGCGATGAATGTCTTATACATCAACGCGGCGGACACTTAGTCAAAGGGGGGAAAGTCGCATCAAAGATTAGAGATGTAATGAGAGAGATGTAGAAACAAAAATGGAAACAGGAGATTGTAAAGAGAGAAAGAGGGGAGAGAGGGGAGAGTGGGGGGGGGGAGAGAGGAAAGGAACGCTGTAGTAATATTTTGCGAAAGAGTAGGTCGAGGAGGAGGAGGAGGAGGAAGAAGAAGAAGAAGAAGAAGAAGAAGAAGAAGAAGAAGAAGAAGAAGAAGAAGAAGAAGAAGAAGAAGAAGAAGAAGAAGAAGAAGAAGAAGAAGAAAAAGAAGAAGAAGAAGAAGAAGAAGAAGAATAAAAAGAATTTCGTTTGAAGAAGATGAAGGAGAGGACGAGAAGGAGGAGGGGAAGGAGAAGGAAGGGGAAAATGTGGAAAGATGGAGTGTGACGGAAGGGTGATAACAGATATGGAGAGGGCAAAACGACAGAAGACAAGGGTGGAAAGGTAATGTACGTCACTATCTATCCATATTGGTACTTAAGAAAGATTTCAACTCGTCATGAAATCAAAATAATCAAATGACCATCTCATGCCAGCAAGTGGATAAAACTCCTATCCGATAAGACGTGACGACGTGAAGAGGCAACACTCACTAGCATAAATAAAGAGGAAGATGCAGACAACACGTATGCAGATTGAAATCTGTACTTTACCAGATATAGCTTTAATCTAATATCTTCCAACTTCATTTGAACTTCATTTGAGGGATTAAGGTCCGTTCGGCCTCCTCTCACACCTGTCGTATATCAGAGCGTGGTCTGTCCCCCTCATCTGCGTCTACGATATCTCAACCAAATTGGCGCCAATATAACGATGCCCCCTCCCCCGCCCGGGTAAAGGAGGCAAGTGACGGTCTGATGACGATGGCCAGAGCAAACTGACCGCAATGTCTACTTTCAATGTGTACTTCATACTATACAATGTATAACTTTCTTTAAAACTAAGGAATGCATTTTTATACAGCTACATTTTCTTTCCACCGGCATAGCTCGATAATTGACCTTATTGTTTACTTTTGTCGACGAGCACCACATTTGACAAACATTTAAAATTATGTATTTTACGTAAATTTGGATAATGAGCCATCTCGAATATTGCCGAGTAGAGCCATGACGACCATTCAAGAAATGGCTGCCATGAAAAAGTAGTATTGAGCAATTTTATAAATAACATGAATGCATATTTTCTCACATCAAATGAAGCGTCATATCAAGAGGGTATTCGACTCAGTGGGCTTTCGGGTGATTTTCATTACACATTTGGGCAACAAGTATGATTTTTTTTCAAAAAAAAAATCCCCCCCAAGTATGAAGTTTCATTAACAACACATTTCTTTCAGCAATTCGCCTCACTAATATACAGAAACTTGTTGGTTACCTGCTAGGATATAATGTTTAATAATCTGTTAGCTCAGTCGTTATGCGTTACGCTGAACAAATCGAAGGCCGTGAGTTCGAGAGTCACATAGAAACACAATTTAGTTGGTGTACTTTGCTTTCGTTGATTTGGAGCTATAGTCCACATCTGTCTATACGCATAAATTCCCCAGATTCAGCACGCCAGAAATCATGGCATAATTCTGGGTTTGAGCCCGTCTTACTCCGAATGGCACGGGGTGATTGATTGGCATCCGCTTTATTTTCCCCAAAAAGGTCTGAACCGCTCGAGGCTAGAGTTTCAAGGGCGCAAGGAGGAACATGCGATGAGTCAGTCGCCACACCAGAAAGGAACTATAATGTAGTCGGTAAGGGTCGCCGACTATGTGCGACTTAGTAAAAAAAAATACTATTTAGACTTAAATGGACACCCATCCTTATACATTTTGCAGATTGTTGAAAAAAAATCAAAACCAAAACCAAACCATGTGATTGGAAGGCAACTAGAGTAATTAACTCATAATTCAAAATTGGTCGCTGTGTCCAATCAGAACAGCTATTTCATACGTAGGCGCGGTCTCGCTAATGACTCTCCTATCAAATTTCAAAGGAGATCTGACCAATTTGCCTAGACGTATTTTCACGGGCTGGCAATTCTCGGCGATCGCGCGATCATTCGAATAGTTGCGTCGCGCCCTGTGAATACGAATTCGAGCTGATAAAATGTGACTAGAACCTAGCCTACAGCCGTGAGTGGGTCTCGAGGGGAATTTCCCTTTTCGTGTTAAAAATAATTTTACATGTTGATGCTTGGAAGGAAAGGTTTGGAAGCACCTAATTATGACAACCTCGATACTTATAACGCATGCATGTCCCTAAGTTGGTTAGGTATGGCATATAGCTCCCAAATGGTTAACAAACAAAAGGTTTTATAATTTAGTGATTGTTCCTTATCGAAACGCAAGCACCGTATTGTTGATGTATGCGTTTTATAAGCGTTAATCAATTGGCTTTAGTGTGTACCGGTATACACGGACACAAAGCACCATGTTTAAAGTCAAGCTTGGTTGTACATGTTCTATAACTGGACTTATAATATACTTATAATTATATTGAAATATCAAACGGCCGTTGTGGCGCCACAACCAACGTGATAAATGTATAAATCAACATTTTCCAACACAAATGAACCATGCATATACCCAAATGTATGTTCACTTAGTATCTCAAAAGAAGTCACCTCTAGAGTTTTGTGAAAATAATGATTATAGCAATTCTTCCAATAGCGCGGAAGGGAAGAAATGGCGTAACACCTTTACCACGTCTAATGACTCCACAACGCTGATGTACCTAAAAGGAATTAAACGCCTTATCGTGCAGTATTAACAGGTACTTCTGCTAGCATTAGTCTGACCATGTTGATAGAGCTGACAACAAGATGAAATGTCACCCATAAAGCACATATAGAGCAAATGTCTAATTTGTGTGTATGTAATGTATTCAGAACAGAATGACATGAAATAACACCAACGCGCCGATTACGTTTCTTACATCCTTTTTGTCACGACATCCATTTCGGAGCGCATCTTTGCCTCAGACGTGAGGGGTGTCAAACGCGCGTCTCTTTCTTGGGATCAGCACCAATCTCATTAAGCAGAGACGTGCAGCGTGCGCGCTGGAGATTGGATGGATGGACGGATGGCGAATCGTCTTTTTAATTTTGGAACAGTGGTTGTAGGGATTTTCGCTCTCTCGACGATTTGGGAAAAACTATCACTCGGATGATGATTTTGTTTTTAGAATCTTGGCAGGTGAAACGCGCTGTTATTTCATAGGTTACTGTGTTCAGCTTGTAATGTTTGAGAGTTTGAGTCTTTCTTTATGCATGAACGATTTTCCGTTATTGCTCTGCTAAGTGGAATAAGAAATTACTCACAATGTAATTGTAAATCTTCGGGCACTATATCGATCACCATTACCATCAGATTTGTTCAATTGATTTGAGAGAAAATGAAAAAAATATCTTTAAATCTTTAAATCAGTAACACCATCATAATCACCGTAACAACCATTTTCACCATTACCACCACATTCATCACCACCATTGACACGACCACGACCATCACCACTATTATTATCACCATAACAACTACCATCACTACCATCACGACCATCACACTACCACCACCACCATCACTATAAAACCACCATTACCACCACCAATATCATCACCACCAGCACCATCACCACCTCCACCACTACCACCACCAATATCATCGCCAGCAACACACCAGCACCACCACCAGCACACCACCATCACTATTGCTACCCCACCATCATTACCATCACCACCATCACCACCACTATCAACTTAATTGTAACCGTCACTACCATCCTCACCATCACTGTCACCGTCACCATCACAACCCACCATCACCACTACCATCATCACTGCACCACCACCACCAAAACCACCACCACCAACATCACTATCACCAAAACTACCACCACCACCATCACCAGCATCACATCCGCCATCACCATTACCACCACCACCAACAACAACAACAACACCATAACCAAAACTACCACCACCATCACCAGCATCACCTCCGCTATCACCATTACCACCACCACCAACAACAACAACAACAACACCATCACCAAAACTACCACCACCATCACCAGCATCACCTCCGCTATCACCATTACCACCACCACCAACAACAACAACAACAACAACACTATCACCAAAACTACCACCGCCATCACCTGCATTACCTCCGCCATCACCATTACCACCACCACCACCACCACCACCACCACCACCACCACCACCACCACCACCACCACCACTTCCCTTCATTTTCTCTGCCATTGCCACAATAACACGTCACATTACCATTTTCAATATAACCAATCATGATTAACAATAGTATAATCTTTATGCAATTCTGTAGGCATACGTTTTTAAGAGGGGAAACACGGATTTGATGGCAGAGTTTCTAAATGCATTTTGTGGTTTGTATACACTCAATATGGTATGCATACAGCATATTCATAACGGGACGAAGACGGATGACAGTGGATATACAAGTCGTGTACTAGACAATCATGTGACAATCTGTGCTTCGCGTCATCCACGTTCATTACCACGCCACCCCATCGCCTTAAACCGGTCACGTAATTCTCACCTAATCTCCGGCTTTGATTAAAAAGAATATTGAACGTGATTGAACTTTTTAGGAAGCCTAATCTCGTTGAATCCAATTATCGAAGCTAACCCCCTGTCATATCGATCCCTCTCGATTGAAGGGATAATCCGACCAATTGAGTTACAGCACCTTGGCGGGGCTAATGTTTTCTTTTCGTTACCTCCTCTTGATAGAGCGCAATGACTTCAGGTATCACCTTCTCGTCAGGAAAAAAGACAGAAGAAAGGTGAGGACTGTCAGTTTGAAATCATCCCCTTCACTACCAGTGACTAAGGCAATCTCTGCATGATCTCACGCGGGAATCACCCCTCATCCACCCCAACGCCTTTATCTGCCCCTCTCTCGAATTGATAAATAAAGAGTGATAACCAAATACAACAAAAGAAGTACAGTTAACAATACAGACGAAAACGTCCAGGAGCAAAGGACAAAAATCATCTACATCGTACTACTGACTTAAAGGTTAGACATCAGCATTGTAATGCTGTTTATTCCCACCACTACCTGCGTTCATGTTAGTTGTAGTGTTACAACGACTAGTCGGAAACGTTATGGCATTAAATAATTCATGTTATGTAATATATGTAAGTATGTCCATTTGTCTATAGGTATGTGTTTGTGTGTATGCATGTGTCCGTGTTTGTGTGTGAATGAGTGCGTTTGTGCATGTGTGTGGGTGAGTGTGTGTATATATATTTGTGTGTGTGTGTCGTTTAGAAAAAAAAGGATTTGTGATGCTTTCATTCACAAAAACATAAAGAAACGAACAAACTATCACTAGCGATTATCAAGAAATATTGACGTGCTTTCTAACTAGTCATTTTAAAAAGTGATGACATAACAAATGGATAAGTGTACACGGATTAAAAAGACAAATGTACAAGCAGCTTCCTAAACATTTTACTTCAGTCGCTTTGTACACTGCAATCATCTTACATCCTGGCTCGCCTACAAGCAACATGCAAATCAGCGCTATCACATTTCGGCAGAGGTGTTACCGGAACAAATGCATCACAAATTGCCTCGCTTAACAACAAATCTATTTATCAAACACAGATACGACAGGGAAGGAGACAGAGAAAGGGAGATGGGGAGGAGAGGGTTGAGAGAGTGAGAGAGGTTTTGATATCAACATGATACCCGATACTTTATACTGTTAATTCCAGTTTTAATCGTGATCCGCTTTTGCAATTCTTTTCCCCTCAGGGCAAAATTCATGCGAACGCGGACATGGAGCCATACGAATACTGATAGCTTGGGCTTACAAATGAGGAAAATAAGGCACGTTCGTCTCTCCGTTCACTGCCACTGGCATTTGATTTGTATACAAAATCAGCGGGACTTTCAAGATTTGGTAGTGTATAGGTTCACCACGTGACGGGATGGTTGTTCTTTGTCTGTTTGTTGTTGATTTTGTCAGTTTCCTGTGCATCGGACATGTCGGTAGAGATGGATGGGAAGATTTCGTCAGTCTTGAGGAAGAAAAGGACAGATACCAGTCTGGTAACCCAGGTATAACATGCTGAAGCTAAGCTTCAACCACATTCTATTCACAATTCATCTCCCGGCTTTCCTTGTATTGTAGGTGTGAAGACTATAATTAATCAGGCCTTGATTTCATGAATTATTTATTTAAAAACAAACTAAAGAATACAACCACATGGTGTTGCCGAAAGTTTTACTATTTTCTAAATAGTATTTATTAGTACAGTATCACCATGGAAACATTCAAAGAATATTTAAAATACGATAAGAAGTTAATACAAGTAAGGTGTCAAGTTAAACTTACAATTCTTATCAACTTATGTGCCTCCTCAAAATAAGACATCTTGCTTTTTGGTTCTTTCTGTCTCCGTCTCTCCCCCTCTCCCCCGCCCCCCTCCCCCCCCCCCCCTCTCTCTCTCTCTCTCTCTCTCTCTCTCTCTCTCTCTCTCTCTCTCCATCTCTTTCTCTCTCTCCCTTTCACTCTTCCTTTCCCCACCCCCATCCATTAGTATACCCGTTTGTCTGTATGTTGTCGGCTGACACACCCTTTCACATAGCTACGTGTAGAGCAGCAACTGATGTCAGGTGATGCAGTGAACGGAATCCCTCATGCCACGTGGGTCACCGTGGGTGTGGGTGCTATATTCGGATACCAGTGATACTCTCTTTATGATCGCCATCTATAAGTGGTCAAGATTGTCGCGAGACTATCAACTACCGTGAGCAGATATCAATGTATATCATCCCTCCTTCTCTTCTGCATCCCTTCCCTTCGCCTTACCCATCTCCTCTTTCCTACACCATCTATACCAACTACATAACCCCGACTAACCCCTGACCCCCCCCCCCCCCCCTTGCAAATCTTCGTCATCATAACCCCACCCCTATCCTACACATATGGTATGATACTGGAACCTCCTTCCCCGGGTTTCGTCCTTCCTTCATTTTACACCCCTCACCCCCCCCCCCCTCCCCATCTTCTTTCTTTTCCCTTTTCTATACATTTCCCACCCCTCTCTCTCCAACCTCCTCGTCCATCTTCCTCCTTTCCTTCATAATTCCTACTCCCACTTTCCGCCCCCACTCCTTTTGCTACTCCTCCTGACCGATCTTCTTCCTTTTCTCCATCTACCCCAACCCCCTCTCCGATATTAGTACCTTCTTCCCCATCTCTGTATTTTGCTGCGCCTTACCCACCCAACTCATCCTCCATTCTCTTCTACTTCATCTTCCCAACATAGTTCTTCCCCTCCCCCTCGTCTTCCCTTACTTCCCTACCGAAATCATTCTCCCCTACCCCTCCTCCTCCCATACCCCTCCCCCCTCTATTCCACCCTATCTTCCTATCATACCTACCCCACCCCATCTCCCATCCCCCTTCCTTAACTCATTTTCATCTACCCAAACTCCATCCATACCTCCCTCTATTCTACCCCATCTTCATATCATACTTACCCCACCCCATCTCCCACTCCCCACCTACCCCCCGTCCTTAAATCATTCTCACCTACCGTCATCCCTGCTCCCCCCTCCCCACCCACCCCCGTCTTTAAATCATCCTCACCTACCGTCATCCCTGCTCCCCCTCCCCCGGACCATCCCGGTGGACTACATCTAAGCATTACCCCGCCCATCCATCATCACGGGGAGGTGTGAAGCCCGGAATACGAACAGGGCGTTAAATATAATATCTGGCGCAAAACAAAATTCCCGACATATCCGAAAAGTATTGTGAACTTGTGCACCCGTCGCTGTGTCTGTCTGTCAGGACCTTGCGTCTCCGCCCATCCAGCCGCGTCCCCTTTCTCCCCTCTCTCTCTCTCTCGATTACCTCCTCCTCTTCAACCTCACCCTCTGTCTGTCCATGCATGCTCTGTCGGTCTGTCTGTCTGTCTGTCCGTCTGTCTGTCCGTCTGTCTCTGTCCCTCTCTCTCCCTATCTCCCTCTGTATGTGAGTTTGTCTGGCTATGTATGTTCACATGTTAGATTCACTATCTTTAACACATTTTTTGGCGAATTTTACAATCTTGTTGCTCCATCTTTATGTGGTTAAATGAGATGAAGTATTACTACCATTATTTGTTCATTTCTTTTTCTTCTTTCTCTTCTCCTTCTCCCAGTTTCCGCTTCTTCCTCTCTCATTGTCGTTCTTCGAGTTTCTCTTTTTATTCCTTCTCTTATTCTCTTTCTCCTTCGACGGGATTTGTGTTGTTCTTGTTCTTTCTGTAGTCCTTTCTTCATCTTTATATCTTTCTTCCCACTTCGCTTTCTGTTTAGACCGAGGACGGATCTAAGATTTAGCTGTCGTCCACATCACCATCCACATAGAAACACATTTCTCCCCCTTTCTTTCACATCTCCGTGTCTTTCTGTTCGTCCTACATCTTATTCTTCGTACTCTTTTCATCCCGTTTCCTGCTTCATCGCTCTCTCCTTCTCCCCTTCCTCCTCCCCTCCTCTTTCCTTCTTTTCCTTTCCTTCTCCTACTTCTTCTCCTTCTCTTCTTTCTTTTTCTTCTTTTTCTTCTCCTTCTTCTTCTTCTCTTTCTTCTACTTCTCCTTCTTCTTCTTCTTCTTCTCCTCCTCCTCCTTCTTCTTCTTTTTTCTTCTTCTTCTTCTTCTTCTTCTTCTTCTTCTTCTTCTTCTTCTTCTTCTTCTTCTTCTTTTTCTTCTTCTTCCTCTTCTCCTTCTTCTACTTCTCATTCTTCTTCTTCTTCTTCTTCGCCTTCTTCTTCTTCTTCTTCTTCTTCTTCTTCTTCTTCTTCTTCTTCTTCTTCTTCTTCTTCTTCTTCTTCGTCTTCTTCTTCTTCTTCTTCTTCTTCTTCTTCTTCTTCTTCTTCTTCTTCTTCTTCTTCTTCTTCTTCTTCTTCTTCTTCTCCTTTTTCTTCTCCTGCTCTTCCCCCTTGTCCTTAGTCTCCTGTTTGTGCTCTTTTTCTTCGTTCTTTCTATATTCCCTACTTCTTCTCCCGTTTTTCGCACTAATGTATAAGTACGGTAATGCTGGCATATACCTATATATATATTTCTACATCTGGTTGATATCTGTAAAGGTTGTGCTCTTCTGTCTGTCGCTCGGCCCCCTTGTTCTCGCCCGTCAGCTCGAGCTGTACTTTTTGTTGTTTATGTGTGTGACCAAGCGACGAAACCACAACTCACCAACTACCCAAAGATGATAGCGCTAGACGAGATAGCGGTCCCACATACTCACTTTCCAGTAGCTCGAATGCCTAACCACAATTCATTCTCAGTCGGTACCTCGACTTCTTCTGTGCTAAACGCAACCGCCTCGTGACTTAATACTTTGCAGATAATACCAACATAAATACATATATCTGGGTCAAGATAGTTACAATTTACGTGTTTACGATATCATTCATAGTTAAAAACTAGTCTTGAAAACTAGGGCAGTCATGCCGTGCACTCAATCATAATTTTGTGGCAGACATATTATTTTGTAGTTTTTCATTGTTGCCTGTTGTTACTTGTTTAAAAGCGTGATCTTAATGCAGTTCATCTGATGCAAGACTCATATTAATATCTGTTTGTTTGAATGTCACAAATTATTTTACACTATAACATCGTTTATGATGGTTGGAAAATACTTTAAAAAATACGCAAAGTTATCTCGTATCATGTTTCCCTACTGCATCTACTTATCTTCATTACTGTTAATGCCGACATGATTTAAATAAAGTAATAGTAGTCTCTCTTGATAACCCATCCAAACTTAAATGGCTTCCTTGATCCCTTGAGAAAAAAACAAGGATCAAATCACCCATTGCGTCTTGTCTTACCTGATGTTTTAATTTTCGACTCGCAGTACTATACAGGGTCGGATATTGTTTACAAATGATGAAATAATTCCATTGGTGAGAAAGGAACTAAGCTGTACTCTAAACGCCTTCATGTCCCACAAAATAACAAAATGCATTTCAAAGAAAATCATTGAAAAACGTACTAAGATAGGTCAGAGTCTTATGGAAACAGACACGCTGCACCATACACGAACTCACGGTACCTCTGATGAGAACCGTTTTCATTAACTCGCGTCATGTTCCCTTTCCCTCACTTCGACTGCGTAGACCGCGATATTTGAATTGCACGAATAAAAAAGCGACAATAAACAGAGTGCAAATGTTTTCTTCACAGAAGGGAGATTTAAAGCTAACTCCTAATTTTAGGCGAGTCTTCTCCATATCAGCCCCGGTGCCTCGGGCCATCACGATATACATTAACGTTTTATTTTTATTAAAAACCCGTTCATGTGGAAAATCTGGAGATGATTCCGTGAGACACAACTTACTCGCGAGAAGTGCGAGCGAACGGCAGAAAGCGCTTTGAAAGAATGTGTGAGATTGGCGATAATGTCTCTATCTGCAATGACTGTAGGTGAACGTAGACGTAATGTATAGAATAGTATTCAAGAGAAGCAGAGTTCGAGAGGATAGAGAGGGAGATAATCAGCGTACACAATAAAAACATGACCAGACATAATGTAGAACATTTTCAAGTGAAGTAGACTTCGAGAAGAGAGAGAAAGATATTTTTGTTAGCATAAACAATAAAAAAAATGATATATATATTACAAGATATCAATAAAATATATGATGGAAAAATGAACAATTATGAATATGATAATGACGATCATAATAAATTTGATTTTAATCATGTTAAAGAGTTATAATGTTAGAAAAGATAATAGCGATTATCTCAACAAAAATGACCATGATATTCAAAAACTTTAAAACAAAATCAAATAATGATAGAACAATCCTTAACCATGAAAGCATATGTCAATGATGAAGGTGCTGGGGATTCTTGAATGCTGAAAACCACACGAAGCTCACATACGACTATTTGCATGTGAGATGTGTCATTCCACAAGTCTTGCACACAATTCATCCGAATAGTCACGCTTATTATGACTCATACATCTTCTATGTCACAAAAAAAATCATATTTTGTTAATATGCTACTCCGTCATTCTGTCCGCATCCAATCTTAATGCAATTGTTTTTTCCTCCAAAAGATGACACTCTTTTCTCTCTTTCTCTCTCTCTCTCTCACTCTCTCGCTCTCTTTCTCTCTCTCTCTTTCTCTCTCTCTATCTCTCTCTCTCTCTCTCTCTCTCTCTCTCTCTCTCTCTCTCTCTCTCTCTCTCATGTATAATGGTTTCACAAATATTTCTCTCGTCTCATACCACTGAGCCATTTTTACACAGATGACGTCATGTCAAATTATTACAATTCCAATTTTGTTTAAGCATTTGGAAATATTGTGAATAAATCTGATATTGTTGATTTAATCCCATATCTGTATGTATAAGTCAATGACGGAATTTTGTACACAATAGTTTTGTCCGTTGTCATGATTATATTCGGCTTGTGTTTCTTCCCATTCCTTTTTTTTTTCTATCTCTTCATTATGTTCTCATACTTATCATCATTGTAGATACTATTAGTTTTTACGTGTCATTCTTCTTTTGTATCGAGTCCTTATTAACAGAAGTGGTCTATCGATGTTATCGATACCATTCATATAACTCGTATTTTGATTAATATTCATCAATGAGCATGTACGTGGTGAATGACTGGTGAACATGATAACACACCGTTCTCACTCACAAGCAACAATGGTTCAATTAACAAATAAAAAAAAATCTCATGCATTAAGCTTCGAATTTGTCCATGATGCTTTACGTTTTCTTCGTTAAAATGTTTGTTCCTCCTTCTTCTATGACGTCTTTAAAAAGTGGCTAGCGTCTTCATTTTCGACTTTTTTGCGTTTTTTTTTTCTGTGATCATCCATCGTGATACATCTCGAAACATTGACCCTTCGCAGTGATTATATGGTGTGAAACTTGATATTCTATTTGCAAGTGCGTTTTCCATTTCAACCATCTACGGGTGTTTTCGTCACCATGCATACCATGCCCTGCGTATTGTGTAGGCGTAGCGGAGAGTGCAAAACAATTACGCCAGAACTCCTTGGGACACTTCTCTCGTCGTCCCGTTGTGTTTCGCTCCTCTCCTTCATGAACTGGAATAAGACTGAGGGTTAAAAAAAAAGCACCCATAGTGCAGTGGGGTGATCGGAGAGTATTCCAAAGAGCTGCGGGCATTTTTCCCCCCAAAAAAGTTTAGATCTAAACAAGATCAGGTGAAAGGGGGGCAAATCGGAGGTGTTGTGGGAGAGCAAGAGAAAAGAGGACGAGAGAGGGGGATAAATAAGAAAAAAAAAGATGTAGCACAACATGGGGGTATGATTATGATAGGGAGACTCTAATACGGGCGAGATGGGTGGAGAACGCGCGGGGCGGGGTGTGATGTCGCGCGCGTGTGTGGTCTAGCCTGCTTTGAAGCGCGCGGGAGCAGGAGGGCTTTAGAGTATAAACTCGACCATCACTCAGCGAGGCCCGTATTATGGGGAGGGATGCTCAAACAGAACCAATGGGACACGCACAAATGTACAAACATCTTCACAATTATGGGATTAAGCATGTCACTGGTCGCACAAGCATTGCTCGTATCGCACCTTATACTTCCCTTTCTTTTTTTTTTCTTGTTCGCTTTTCTCGGGCTCGGGTGTTTTCTCCTCATCATTTTCATTCATCCGATCGCATTTTCTCACCCCCCCCCCCCACCTCTCTCTCTCTTCCTCTCCATGTTCAAAGTTCGGTCCCTTGCATCTGCCGTATTCAGGGTTCAGGACTCTAGGAGACAAAAACGCGGCCGTCGGAGCAGCTCGCGTCAACAACCCGAAACGCGCACATCTATTAAACGCGCAGGCTTTGCCCGACGTCGACTCGCCTTGGCGCAACAGAGCGTAGACTCCCCTCCAATCGTTTTTATAACTTATATTATTTTAGTGAGGCATAGTTCAGCTCCATGAATCATGGTAACATTATGACGTCATCAATGTAGCTATGGGATTGACATGAGAAACCGAACCGGTTAATTGTCATTTTACCGTCAAAACAATTGTATACTCGGTTTGGTGTATTACGCATGGACGACGGACATGCACATATTTCTTTTCTTTTCCTTTTTTTTTCAAAACTGCTCATGTTGAGTAAACTGAAAGTCATGAGAGCGGGCATTCCCAAATAAGGTATCACGTACCGCCTGAGATCCAGAATAAATAAATAGCCATGGCATCGGGATTAAGCTGTGTGTGTGCATGCGGGCTGGAGATTAGAATAATGACACAAGAAGTACGCGGTAATGAAGTATAGAATTATCGAAACGACTGCGACGGAGACTGCAGCTGTCACCGACTGTGTGTATCTAGGCCATGGGGTCTTGTACTAAGGAGCGCGGAGACAGAGGGATGGATGCAGGTAGTCAAACGTTCAACGGGGTCCACCTACTACGGATCCCTAATTGGCACCTAAACTCAGAGAGCTTCTAGGCCGGCAGATTAATGCTTATCCCCATTCTGGCGAAAGGCTGTTCTAGTTTCTCAAATTTTCTCCTGAGCTTTCTCCTCATCCTCCTTCTCCTTCTCCTTCTCCTTCTTTCTTTCGTAAACTTGGGCCCTTTCTTTGCCCTCCTTTCTTGTCATGAAAAGATTCTCGAGAAAGAGGAGGATTGATCGCTTGTAGCAAACACGCGGGAGCATTCTTTGTCATCCTCACTCCAGAAATGGATTTATGTTTTCGATTTGTCTCCTTCCTCATTTTCAATAATACTCGGGGAGTACAACTAAGTTGACCATTCTTAAACAAACCAATTTTTTATTCCTCCCTCCCCCCCTCTCTCTCTCTCTCTGCAAAAGATGAATTGAAAAAATAGCGGAAATGAATTTGAGCTTTAAATTTCGATTTTAATTTATTAGCATCGTCACAATGAGAAATTAAATATTAGTGGAAAAAAATTTCACATTTATAGTGAACATTTCGTTTAGACACAATTTACAATGTCTGAATTTTATTTAATTTTCATAATGCACGTAATAATATTTGAAACAAGATTCCTCCGCAAGAAATTCGTTATTTGCTATAGGTCATGATTGAAAATGAATGTACTAGTATACAGAACGAAAAGAAAAAAAAAACAGTTCGCCTTTAAAGCATGTTATTTGACATTTTAGGATGAACCATCTTAACATTTGACCCTTTTTTCTGTACATGATTAGTTTAGTAAGAATACACGGATAAGGATTTAAAGCGTGCACAAACTTTTGCGTTCGCACGTAAGGAACAAGTCGAACATTTGTATTATACTAAGCTATCGTTATAGTTAAATCATCATGTGCCGAGTAAAATGAGATTTGTGTGTATTAATTATGAAAAAAAGGGCAAACACATGGCACTTGTAGGGTTTAACTGATCCTTCATAGAGAGAGAGAGAGAGGGAGAGAGAGAGAGAGAGAGAGAGAGAGAGAGAGAGAGAGAGAGAGAGAGAGAGAGAGAGAGAGAGAGAGGGGGGGGGGGAGAGATAGAGAGAGAGGGGGGGGGGAGAGAAATAGAGAGAAGAGAGAGAGGAAAAGAGAGAGAGATAGAGAGAGAGAAAGAGAGAGCGTGTGTATGTTCAAATCAACACTCTACGGGATTTATGTGTACTGCTTGTTTATAAAGTCACATGTGGCACGCAAGGAGATGAGTACGGATACCCCAAAACAATATGTGATAACAAAATGGACAAGAAAATAACTTCGTCACCCTGTCCGTTTTAGTATTCCGGCCTGACCGATAGAGAAAGTGAAATTGCGCCCTCTTACGGTTCAACACGAGGTGTTTCTTGTACATAAAATACGCTCTCTGGCGCTTGGCATGTTGGTCATCGAAGACGAAGAAGAAGAAGAAGAAGAAGAAGAAGAAGAAGAAGAAGGAGAAGAAGAAGGTTTATTTTTTTTATCTGATTTCTTCACTGCGTCCCATTTGTTCATTCTTTCCTTAAACAAACTAATCACGACACCCATCAAGAAAGCTAAAAGGGTGGGAAAAGCGAGAGGGAGAGAGAACATAAAAACAAGTCACGCCTCATGAACAGACCTACGATAATACTACTTAGACTGTATATAGAAAAGGTGCGAAAAACATTGTTCTTTGTGTATGGGCTTAATTAATGAATGCATACAGGCCGGATACCCGGTGTGCCCGTCTCTAGGCGATTGTTTAAGTTAGCTTAATACATAGTTACAATCAGTGAACTAAACGACTTTAGGAAGACGTTTGGGTTTTAAATCAGGGACAACTTCTTGGTAAACATCATAAAGATACATTGTTTTCCTCCAGCAATGACAGACACACAGACACGCACATACTCCCCAGCTAATACGCCCTACCAAAACAGGGTTTTAATGTTGTACTAGTTGACCAAGCACCATCCATTCAATGTGTATTAAAAGAAAGTGTAAGATTCACACCATTCCTGTTAGATTTGAAACAGAAAACGAGTGTTGGCTTTACGATCAACATATTATATAACAGATGGCGCATTTGATAAGAGGAAAGTGTTAATCCGAAAACGTGGTTTGAAATTGATAATTGACAACATTAATGACGTTAAATCCAACACCGTTGCTATCTAATGTTAGCTATGCATATTGAGTACAGCGTGTTGTTGGTAAACATCATGTGATGATGAATTCAATACTAAATGGTCGAAATGTAGGCGTATTCATATGGTTTCATCAACCTTGCCTACAACCTCTTGGATTTAACGTACTTATGAGTTGTTTCTCAGTACATGACGCGTGTACTATTTTTTGCCGAACCAACATTTCGCTGTCTCTCATTTACATTCGGACATACCATGCTTATTGTATGTACTGTATGTAAGTATATACCTATAACTTCCGGGGGACCGTGAAACAAAAGTGAACTATATTTTGTGCCAGGACAATGTGTTATTCTATGGCATGTGTGTGTACTAATGATACTCAAATGCCTGAATGGCGCTTGATGACTTAAAACAGAAGGAGAGAAGGGGCAAGAATACACCAGCAGGCGGATGAAATCGAAAGAGCACTAAAATCGCTGCTAGGTTTTTAGATGTTTACCTTTTGGCGCCGGACTGGGCCGATCACCTGGATGTATAGCCGTCCACGCTCCATCACCGAGACCTCGTGTGTGAAAACAGGATACCCCGCACTCCGTGTTGTGGGAAGGCTCCGTGGCTGTCGTCGTTTCCACGGAGCTGTCATCGGAGTTGCATGCCCTACTGACCGCAACGCCATGGCCGTAGGCTTGGAATTTTCGGTATAGCTAGTATTCGCACCTGCGATATCATGATATAAAGACGAATAACTAATGTGAATATTGACAGTGAATAGGAGGTCATGATTTAGCATTTTTTTTTAAATTAACATAATTAATAAACTACAATAATGAAACATGATTCATGACGTATGAAAATGAAATGTGTGAAAGTAGATGGAAAACAGAAGAAGTACACTCTAGGTGAAAAGGATGAGAAATGACGAAAAGGCTGTAGAGAAGGAGAGGGGACAGACGAAACAGGAGGATAAAAGAGAAGAGGAGAAAGAGGAAATAGAAGAAGAACGCGTTCCTATAATGATGACGACCATCTTTTTGTTCCGTGTTTGGTCGACGCAGAAAGCGAATTTAGGGCGCGAACAAAATGGGTTGTCAGGTAGGATCAGACAGCCTGTCAACATGTCGTACACTTCGGCTTCATTTTTATGTCATGTCATCCTCTTTCTCTCTTTCTCTCTCTCTCTCTCTCTCTCTCTCTCTCTCTCTCTCTCTCTCTCTCTCTCTCTCGTTCTCTTTTTCTACCCACTCCCAGTCTTCCCTCTCCCTCTCTCTATTTCTTTCTCTCTTTCTCCTCTTCCCCCTCCCCTCTTTCCATCTCTCGCTCCCTTTATCACCGACCCTCACCTATCTATTCCCCTCTCTCTCTTCCTTTATCTCTAACCTCCCTGCATTTCACTACCTCTTACTCCCCCGCCACCACACACACACGCACACACACACACACACACACATACACACACACACACACACACACACACGCACGCACGCACGCACGCACACACACACACACACACACACACACACACACACACACACACACACACACACACACACACACACACACACACACACACACACACACTCCCCATCACTCCCTCCCTCCCTCCCTCATTCAGCCATCACTGTCTGTGTGGTCGCCGTACCTGGTCCGATAATTGCCCAGGTGTGCTCCATCGCATACCGTATCCACCTTGATCCTACCGCCCGGCCCTCCCCGTACCCGGCCCGCCATGCTTGCCCCCGCGCCTTGGGGGACAGGTAGAAAATAAGTGAACGTTTGTGCCGAAAAACATATACTACATGTACAGATCATTGATAGGCTGATTGTGTTGTTGGTTTTGTGTTGGGTGACGTTGTCTACTTGCTGAAAATATGCTCAATTTTAAATATCTCATTCTGTTGTACATAGTCATGATAGTATTTATCAGTTATATTTAGGCAAATACAACCTGTGGATAATGTACTTAGGGACATTTAGAAAGAAAGTAATGAGACAGACAGAGACAGATAAGATTTGAGTGGGGAGGGGTAGTGGCGGGAAGAAGAGAGACATAGAGATCGACAGATAGAAAGAGGGAGGGAGAGAGAGAGAGAGAGAGAGAGAGAGAGAGAGAGAGAGAGAGAAAAGGGGGGGGGGAGGAGAGGGGGGAGGGGTGTGTGTGAGGTGATGTGAGGGGGGTGTCAACCCATCATTCACTCCGAATCCATGAAACAATCCATTTACGATATACTACGGATATGTGGTGGAATAAATCAAGCATATTCCATTTTGTTGGGTCGGGGTTTATGGCGGAAACCAAACTTCAAAACACAACCATGACAACGATATGCATGATTCAACCTCTCTTCTTCACTCATTCCCTGTTACCATCTCTTCTCTCATTCTCTCCTGCTCTCTCTATCATTCTTTCTCGCTCCTTGTTTGTTTCAACCCTCTTACTCCAGCGGCATAGCTGGAAATTGTTCACTTTTGTCTAAAAGCACCGAATTTGGCACACATGTAGAATTAAATGGCAACCATCGCGTAACCTTTTCTTGTTTTTAGTCCTTCTTTTTCTCTTTGTTCTCTTTTAAATCCACTTTCTCTCCATCTCATGTACGTCGGTCTGTCTGTCTGTCTGTCTAATTTTCTTCCTATGTCTCATGTCACCGCCGCCCCCTTCCCCTTTCTGAACTAAAATCTAGATCACATCAAACCTCACATTTTTAACTAAAAAGAAGGGAACGCCAACAGAAATTTGGGGAAAGTCGGGACGAGGAAAATTACGAGTCAGTGTCGCAATGCAATAAATCCGGCCAACCTTTCCATAAGAAACTTCATTGGAACAAATAGTAAACAACGGGAGGACGTAAAAATTGAAGGGCGGATCTGCGAGCAAACAGAGTGTGTGGCCCAACATTAAAGGGTTGCAGTCGTTCCGTATCCCCATCCTTGGATGGGTATCCATGTTCTGCAATAATACAGAACGGGTATAGCGATCGGTAGGCTAACGCATATTTATTCATTTATGTCACGTTTAAATCAATCAGGGTAGTCCAATGTGTATATTCCTTTGAACATTTATATGCCAGACACGCTGTTGGTCCATGGATTTGTTTGCTTCTCTAAAAGTACACACATGGTTCATGTAGAGTACATTGTTTTGAAAGCCCCGTCTTCTCCAAAAGGACATTCATATTCACACTCCATGTCCAATGTGATGTCTCGGATATCCCGTAAGTACAATTATTCTCAAATTCAACTACAGAGTGTAATCCATTGGCGGAAGATTGTGTGTTAAGACATCACTTTTCTTATTAAGTATGTTTTTATAATGTCCGAATGCTTGCAAAGCTCACACTATGTAATGACCATTTACTAGTACGTGGTTAGTCAACACACAATACACATGAGCCACACATCAGTTGACTTGTTTGTGTGTTTTTAGTGGTTCGCCCCAATTCACCGGATTACCGCTTTAAAACTGAACCCCCATAATGATTGGATTTATGTCAAACATACCAATGAAACATCGTATTTTATGGATATGCCGGTACATGTAGCCACATTTCGTTCCAGCGGAGGCCTTCATTCCCCTACTACTGCTAAGGCCACCGGCCGATACTGTCCGGGTGGGTTTTCCTGCTTATTGCGTTGGAACGACCCTCTTCAAGCCTCTAAGTGCAAGTAATAAATCCCAGCCAAGGAGTCAACTGCTCCACCAAAAAACAGAATTGCACGAGGAATCGTGGCGCAAAGCAACGCAAAGCGCCTTGCGTGAATTGAATCGCTGTGGAACAGCGCTCTTGCTTGCCACGACAAAAATATTAATTTTTCCTTTATGTGTGTGCGTCTGTGTATGTGTGTTCGCGTGTTTGAGTGTGTTTGTGTGTATGTGTGTGAGTTTGTTTGTGTATGTGTGTTTGTGTGTGCGTGTGTTTGTGTGTGTGTTTGTGTGTTTGTGTGTGTGTATGTGTGTGTATGTGTGTGTGTGTGTGTTTGTGTGTGTGTGTGTTTGTGTGTGTGTGTGTGTGTTTGTGTGTGTGTATGTGTGTGTGTATGTGTGTATGTGTGTGTGTACGTGTGTGTGTGTGTGTGTGTGTGTGTGTGTGTGTGTGTGTGTGTGTGTGTGTGTGTGTGTGTGTGTGTGTTGTGAGGAGGTTAGGGTGGGGTAGAGGGTAGTCGGAAATCTAAAAACACTCCCTACCCATCCATTTCTCTTCAAATAAATAGTTTGAGGGATGAGGTGGGAGGGGTGGTGGGTGGTTTAACAAAATTATAACTTCATAACATATTTCATTTCAAATTGAGGCAGATGGATTAATTTTTCAAGGAGGCACAGCAAAATCGTGGCACTCACAACCAAGCATCCCACCCCACCTAATCACGAACCACTCAATGATGATACTCCTCCAAACTTCAATACACGAGTAATTATCCGTTACCAATATCGGTCAGTTTTTGAAACGGAATCATATCAATCTAACTTTATAAGCAATTCATGTCTTTAAACACTACACAGGCCCAGCAGAAACGCTTGTGATAATTGAAACATTAAAAGCAAATTTTATTACGTTATTTTGTCCTGCTCAGTTGAAAGAGCCATTCCGGGGGACGGCAATTTAAAATACCGCTTCAGATTTCCTTTATGGACGTCGTGTCTAGAAATTCATCTCGTGGGCGTTTTGTTTACCACACATACATCCTGGTGATATACCATCGCACGTGGAGTATGTCTTTACTCTTTATTGAGTGCCGTCTGGTGTGAAAAAGACAAAAAAATAACTTCTTTTGGTCAAAACAGGGAGGTTGGAGTTGAGACTCCCGCCTCCCTGTTTTGAAACTCCCACCTCTGTGGGCGAAACATGGACGTGGGGAAAATTGCGGTCGGCTACAGGTATTTATCGGTCTTTCAATAAATCCTTGGGCTTTAATCGAGCCACCTTTCTTCCATATTCTTTCATCTCGATTTGAAGTGAAGTTGGAGATTGGGAGGGATTGGGGGAGGGGGGAGGGGGAAGGGTAGGGGGGCTTGCATGGGCCACTAAGATCCGTCAGGATGGTCTCACACTCTTCTATCACCCCTCTAAGCAGCCCCATCTTCACTTAAGTTAAATCATTTGAGTGGGATTTAAAGGGCATGTACTGTACTGGGAAGGCAAAAAGCCTTCAAAAGGTGATCGTGAGCAATCTTCTCGCCAATGGACTTAAATTCATGTATTGACCATTCTGGAAGCTTGCTGAAAGTTATTTGCCATCAAATGATCCACATATGAAATAATTAATGATTAATGATTAAATCCTCATAATGTTCGGGCCGAACATTTTGAGGATATTTGACTTACTCACTCACTACTCCAAATGTAGATCATTTGAGGGCAAATAACTTTCAGCAAGCTTCTTAAATGGCCAATACATGAATTTAAGACCATTGGCGAGAAAATTGCTAACAATTACCTTTTGAAGGCTTTTTGCCTTCCCAGTACAGTATATGCCCTTTAAGCTGCGATTTGTACAAACATGGAACAGTGGTGTTGTACATACCGACGCTACAGTCACGAATGTTATTACAGAACATACAATGCCATACCCATTTTCTGCGAAGGCGAATAATGTTATTTCGGCGCATGAACTGGGAACTCCAACCGACCCTTTCTTGCTTTCACCTAACCCCTTTCTCAGTCCTACAGGCAATAAACTGTTTTATAATTGGCACGCTACCAATGATCGGAATGATGGTGTACGGGCTTATCGTAATCAAGGAGGCGGCGTAATGGGAGAAGAGCCCTCCCGATTTTGTCGAACTTCTCTTCCTCTAAAACTTTCAAATATATCTATTTTAGCCCGAAAACCTCCTTTAGCCTGGCCAATCGCACTCTCTAACCAATATATCAACAAGGTACGGGTTTCACAACGTCTCACTTTCCTTGACCGATGTTGCAAAACACAATAGGTCTTATGTTTCTGTTAAAAAAAAAAAAAGATGGTTTCGTGTTGGATCAGTGAGTGGCGTAGCAGTAACTGATTATGTGTTCTTCTTCCGTCACCACCGGGGTCCAGGCTTCGCCCAATTTCAATAATTATATAATTATGAGATGATACTTTCCTGATATCCCAAAACCAATCTGGAATGGGACCCGTGACCATGGTAGCATGTCAGTTCATTGATTGCAGGCTCAGTAGTCTGTAAAGGGATAGTTGGCCATGACATAAAATTGGTTTCAATAAAAGCAGACACATGAAAGAAACATATCAGCGAAGGTTTGATGAAAAGCCGTCGAAAGAAAAGAAAGTTATGGTCTTTAAAAGTTTTGATTTTGTGACGATACGTGCGAGGCGCTCCTTCAGAGCTTGTGTACATTTTTTTTTTTTTTTTTTTTTTGGGGGGGGGAATGTCCATTTTCTCCAAAAGCTATGCATTTTTTTCCTGTGAATTTAATTAATATTAAACACACGTTTGTACATACATGATCTATTCCGTTGTCAAAACCAGAATGAGAGCAATTTATAGAATCATACAGCAAACAAGATGTGAAAGAGCACATCGCAGGTGACGTCACAAAAATGAAATCTCCAAGGATCATAGCTTTCTTTTCATATGACGAATTTTCGTCAAACCTTCACTAATATGTTTCTTTCATATTTCTGCTTTTAATGCAAGCAACTTTTCTTCAGGGTGAACAATCCCTTTAACCCGACCACCCCTTTCCTTTAAGTTGGCCAATTCGCACAACTGGCCATAAACCATGGTAGACCACGTCAGTGACGTCCGTGGGCTAGCCGGTTGAGAGTTTCTCTGAATTTACGCCGCATGCCACATCACATCCATTTCCAGCAGAACGAGCAGAATTTATGGCTCTACTTCCAACCATGAAGGTCGGCAGGACGAGCACTTACGACCAGTCAGAAGAATGCCCTCCCTACTCCCCGCCCCACCCCCCCCCCCCCCCAATCACCACCACCACCACCACCACCACCACCACAGTCCCACCCACCCCTCGCACCATGGATCTACGACACATATTAATGAAGGTCTAATGAAAACCCGACTAAGGATAAGAAATTTATGATATTTTAAAGTTTCTCTTTCTGACGTCACGTGAGAGGTGCTCCCCGTATGTTAGGTTTTTGAAAATGTCAAATTTCTCAAAAAGGTATGCAGCCTTTTGCATGTGCGTTTGATTCATCATTACACGTGTTACATACATACCTATAATGACAAAAATATTTTTTCTTCAAGAAGAGAAAAAAAACAATTGATGTTCATCATACATCACACAACATTTGGGAGAGCACCTCGCACGTGAATTCACAAAATTGAAATTTCAAGAGATCATAACTTTCTTATCCTTTGGCTGATTTTCGTCAAACCTTCGCTAATAAATTATGTTTCTGCTTTGATTGAAACCAACTAATCTTCAGTGTGAACATCCCTTTAATATTAATCGATTATCCCTTTCTTTGCCCCCCCCCCCTTTTTTTTTTGGGGGGGGGGGGGGGGGGGGGTCAGTGGATCTTCCACCAGAACCAAAACAAAATTACCATGGATTCAATGGAAAACGAAAGGACATGTCAATTTGACGGTCACGTGGCTGTCTTGTAAAAGTTCACTATCTTCAGCTCTCGCGTTGTTGTTGTTGTTGTCGTAACTGAATAAACTCGGCTCGTATCTGCTACCAAACGAACATATGGTTTGTATTCACAAGGCTCGTGATAGCGATTGGGCAGCACGTCGTAATAGAAATCAAATGAGGCGAGAAGGGGGTGCATAAAGCGGTCAGCTGGTCACATTTAGAGGTTTGTTGGTTAGTCTTTACTCAAGCTGTTAGCCATTTGGCACCCCACTGGAGATTTTTTTGTTTTTATAAATAATAATAGGAGGCAAATAAACTGAATTAGGATCTCAATTTCAAGATATTAATGGTATGTTGGAATCATTGTTCTAGCTAATGACACTTACCAATAATTAATTCTTACTTTGAAAGTTTGGGTAATTCACAAAATTCACACAACGCATGAAAACTTCTGTAAAAGAGGCTACTTGAGGAAGTTAACTATCTTTCGAAAGAGATTAGATGCGAGCTAATGCCTTTGCAATACTTCGGCCCACCCGAATGTTTATAAACAGATTGCTACGCTTGTCAGAACAGCGATTAATCACGATTGACCAATAAGGATGTCTTGTATGTCACGTGACACACATGACCCAAGTCACAAAAGTTTTGACTAGTCTTACTCCCAGGAAAAGTGGAGAAAGAAGAAGAGCAATATATGCGTCACTCTATTCCGTCGCTCTCTTCTCTATTTATCATGTCCTCGTTTCTCTCCGTGTCCCCATCCCATATCTTCCTCCCCATTCTGTACCATACTTTACATAATTATATAGCCTTTTCTCTCTAAGTTCACCCTCTCTCTCTCTCTCTCTCTCTCTCTCTCTCTCTCTCTCTCTACTTTTTCCTCCCTTCCCCCGACCCCCCCCCCCCTCTCTCTCTCTCTTCCCTCCTTTCATCAATGTTTTCCCCCTTCTTTAATTTGTATTCTCCTCATTCAATATCTCCCTGTAGCGTTTATCCCCTTCTTTCCTCCTTCCTAACATTATTTTTAAACTTTTCTTCCTTTTTCCTACTTCAAACGCTTCCGAATCGTAAGCCTAGGTACTAGGCTGTGAGGTGCATGGACACAACCCAGACTGTTAAGAACTATGCCTGGTAACACAGACTATGCCCCAATCCCATCCTCTGAAGTCAGAGGAGCTATGACGTCATTAGAGCATAGTCTGTGTTAACAGGCTGGGTTGTGTCCATGCTCCTCTCAGCCTAGTACCTAGGCTATCGAATCATATCAACGAGTCAGTCACTCTAAAAAAATGTAAAAAACGATATTTTTAATGAACAAGCCAAAAGACACACACAAAAAAAAAAAAATCCGAAGAAGAAAATGAAGCTCAGAGTGTGAGGTGAATCAAGGGAGAGTGACAGATAGTGGGAGGAAAGGATGACACTAAAGAAAAACATCGGGACGGAACGCGGAGTCTGCCTCTCAGACGAAGAATAACAACAACAACGTCAAGACTAAATGGCTCATCGCTTACACCGTTCAGATACTTCGCTCCCCCATCAGCCGTTGGCACGTGCTTTGTATAGATAGTGTAGTGATGGGTACATTCTAGGTCATCTGGATGTGTAAGTGAAGAATCTACCACGATGACAAGATAAATTTACCCATAAGATGCTTCGAAATCCTCTATATTTCTTTATAATGCTTTCAAGACGTTAGATTCATGGAATACATGCGACTAAACAAACAGATTTACAACCTGCATCACGCGCGTGAAATGCTGAATATTCAGAGTTGTTGCTACATGTAGATTCTTCGAGGACATGGGCTTTCGAGGTACGATTATAATACTATCGGCTTGTAAATTACCGACTCTTACAAATTCTTGCAAAATATGCAGTATCTGTTACAAGGGACATTCTTTGTTGAACAGTCAATGGAATAAGGAAACAAAATGTAGGCCTTTACCTCATACATGTACCTCTATTTGTTTTGTCATTCATGATTAAGTGATTGTCTCCTTTCTACTAGAAGACTTGAAATCATCGGTTCCAAGTCGGCAGGCGTGATTGATTTTACGAGATTTGATGTTTGATGATTTTTTTTTTCAACATTTCATCATGATTTTACGAGATTTGATGTTTGATGATTTTTTTTTTAACCCGTACCAACTCTCTTATGGTTTGTTGTTACCAATATTACCCAAACAACAACTATTATTGTCTTGTCTGTTCCCCCTCTCTCACAGCCTACTAGCAACCATCTTGCCACATAATGTTCACATGGAAGTAAACATTTTAGATGAGTTATACAAAGTAAAACAAAATATGTAAATGAATACGCCCTTCTAACTCGTCGAATTTTCATAGTCTTGCATTTCTCGACCAATAGAGTTCTGTAATCTAAGACTATTCACTGTATCATTCTGCCCTTTTGTTTGGGGAGCTGGAGAAGAATTCGAGAATTGTTAGTCTCCTGCAGCCAGACCCCTTTATTTGATAGTTAGGATGAGAAATACCCCAAAGCATGGAACACAGGTTAATTTTTCGTTGCGTTTAATATTTAGCAAATGTTTTTTTGGTTATGTATGAACGCAATGCTATTAGCCGTGGTCAATTTCGTCATCTGAAATGACTACTACGCGATTGAATGTCGTGTTGTTGCCATGGTTTGAGGTCAATGACCGGACCCGAAAGAGGAAGTACACATTTCTCCCTCCCTCTCTCTCTCTCTCTCTCTCTCTCTCTCTCTCTCTCTCTCTCTCTCTCTCTCTCTCTCTCTCCTATTCCTCTCCCTTCCCCCTTTCCCACCCACTCCTCCGCTCTCTCCCTCTGATCATGCGAGAAGCGGGGCGTGACAACGAAGTGGCGAATAGATCAAAGTAAATCCCCGTCTTTCACGAATAAGGTGCGACTCTCGTGCGACGAGGCCTCCCGATAGAAGCCAGATCCACCCCAATAATACGCAGATACGCGACCATCTGGTCTGGGGAAGACAAACCACAAGAGAAAGACAAGAAAAAAGTGAGCAAGGGTAATGTTGATCATTTTTGAACGTGTCAACAACAGGTACAAGTAGCGGGGCATCACCACCGCCCCGTCTAGATATTGGTGTAAATCTGATCATCCACGCTCAACCCAATTATTATGAAAAGGAGGAGGGGGTGGTATATTATGAATGAATTGATTTGAGCCGATTTTTTTTTCCCCGTTCTTTCTGAGACTGGGGAAAGACGGAATTCCCGGCAGTAATAAGATGGGAGTGCCACCGGCGCACCGGCGGGGTGTGAGCGGATTAGAGGATAATAGACGAAGATGATTACTCTTCCCATCTATCCGAGAGGATGGTTAGGGGTGGGTGGGGGGGGGGGGGGGGGGGTGGGTGAGGGGGGGGGGATAGCCGGTGGGGAATAGGTATGGCATGGAGAAAAGGAGATGAAGGAGAGAGAGAGAGAGAGAGAGAGAGAGAGAGAGAAGGGGGGGGGGGGGGGGGGGAGGGGAGAGAAAGAGAGAGGGGGGGGGGGGAGGGAGGAAGAGTGATAGATGAGAAGAGGAGCGGAGAGATTTGAGAAAGAGAGAAAGGCAAAAAGAACAATTAGGGGTGTGTTTTTTTCAAGCTGAAAAAAATTCTTTGTTGTCTTGTATAGATATTCGCAGACGTGAAATTTACGTCATTCCTTCATTCAAACCTGAACTATTCCTTATCATTTGTGAACATATATGTACATTGTCATCTTCGAAAATGCAACACAAGAATCATTAATCAATGTCGTGATTGTAACGTAAAACCTCTCCGGGTCTTGTCTTAAGACGCTGAATATGTATTAATGTATAAAGCCTGGAAATTGAGCCTACATATATCCACAAGGGTGGGGGTCGTGATTAGGCGTATGTCTGTGAAAAGGAGTGTGTGTTAATTTGGGCAAGGGGGTGGGGGAAAGGGAAATGGATGATGGGGGGGGGGGGTTGAATGTCCGGAGAGTCTCTCGTGGATGACACGAGGCGTTTACATGCGGTGCAGCGATGCGAGCAATAGATGTGATAGCGAATCGTGATAAGGGCAAGCCGCTGGACACGCGAGTGACGGAGTTATTTGATCGACGAGATATATCTGAGACCACCAAGGGTGTGACCAGACGGCAGGGATGACCAGTCCAGATGTCCACGTGCTATGTACTGGTGAAGGAAGTCCGTGATTGACATCTCGTCAGGCGGCATAGCTCGATATAATTGCACAACATTTTTCAAGCATGAAAAAAATAAATTTTACGTAAATTTGGATGTAGAGCCATCTCGAATTCATCCCAGAAGAAACATGGCGAAGATCTTAAAAAAATCCATAAAAGATCGGACTTCACGAAATTGACCAAAGCTACACAAAGGTACGGTCTAGATATACTTTGATGAAATGCTCACACGCACGTGCATACACACCCTTCATTCTGTGTACATGCGCCGTAGCGTATCAAAGACTCCAGGAGCGTAAGGACGGATATGCCGTGGGTCGGTCGCCATTCCAGAAAGGAACTATTTTGGTAGTTGGGTGGTAAGGGTCACCGACTAAGTGCGATTTGCTTCGGTGGCGGTGCACTCACCACATGAGATAGAAAACAATGGTACATTACTAAATGTACATGTACATGAATAAATGACACGATTTACAACTTCAGTTGTTTTTTGTGTTTGCATAATTGGCCCGTCAAGAGAACAGATTTTGATAGATGCAAGGATGTATGGATCGAGCGTGGATCAAGCTGATACAGTCACTGTACAGTGTATAGTGTACATGTGCTAAATATATTTTTCAATGATTTTAAATTATTGGAATGCTAAGCGATCGCGCGATCACTCAAATCGTTGACCTGAGTTCTGTCGCGTGCTGTGTCCACGAATTCGAATTGATAATACATGTATGCGTCTAGCACCTAGACTATCTAGAGCTGGGAGTGGGTCTCGAAGGGAATTTCCCTTTTCGTGTTAAAATCATTTTACACGTTGATGCTTGGAAGGAGAGGTTTGGAAGCACCTAATTATAACAACCTTGATACTTGTAACGTATTAGTTAGGTCACATCATTGGCACAAGAGTACAATTATCAACTTTCAATAATGATATAAGGACTAATTGGCGAAACTCGTGTGATCAAGAAGAGTTTCCTTCCTGATAACCCCCTAACAACTCTCTTTGTCCGTCTGTCTAATATTTCACCTCCCACTTATTATTCGACCCAACTCTCTCCATGTTGCTTCACAAATTATCAAGGCATCGGTTTCAATATACTACTGAGCTTACACTCAACTACGTAACTTAATATTCTTCGTTTTGGGGTAAATCTTCCGCGGTATTTCCGTAGGTTGGGCAGTATGCAATTTAAACCCAAATTACGTAATCTTACCCATGTTGCCAAAGTGACAAGCCCTTAATACGCACCACACCTCAAACGTGTGACGTAACTAGTTGGAAAAGTCCTCCTACGATTTCAAAAGCGGAAGCTTGACCGACCGCACGTGGGCGAAATAGGGGAGTGGTCACTGAATGATCACGACTTTCTCGTTCAGCTGACCACCCAGAGGAGAGAATGAGGGTAGGGGTGTGGGGGTGGAGTTGTCATACACCCCCCCCCCCCCTTTCCTTGTATCTGCGCCCCAAGCGACTCGAGGGACATTACCAGTAATACCCCTTACTTTTAAAGGGAAAACTAGTGTATGGGTTAGCTCTGTCTCTATGCTGTAGAGTGCATAGACACAACTGAGCCTTTGAATGACTTTTCTGGGACCTCTTCTGTCCTGCTCTTGAGGGAGAGCAGAATAAATCATGAAGCTATCATGCTACACTTTGAAACTGACGACAGTAGATTGTTTGCATTGTACATTGCAAGTTGTGTTCGTATTGATCAGGCAAAACAATTTTTCACGTTTGACAGCATTCTTGTTGCGATTTTACCATTTAATCAACTCAAGGCTTACTGTTGCAATCGTAGCACATGTCCGCAAAATTTTTCCATGTAAATATAGGTAGTTGATAGATCAAGTTTCATCTCTCGTAATCTCCCCCCCCCCCCCCCATATTTATGCGTATAATTAATGTGCTTTTTTTTTCTTTGTTTTGCTTTTTATATTTCCTGTATGCCCCTTTCAAACACACTATGAAGACGCCCTTGAATATGAGCACATAAAACAATACAATATACACTGTAGAAAAGGGCCCTCAAAGTCTTGAGACCGGTGACAGCTTTCGAGCAGTTTGATTGTCATTCTCAAGCATTTGCGATAATAAGTCAACGTGATGAAGACGGAATGACAGTGTAATCCGTTCGACTTTCACGCATTCGCCATACAAAAGAGGGGCGAAAGAAAGATTTATCTCTGATCTTATCACAGCCACTCCACGCGCTGAACGAACTGGGGGGAAGGATTTAGAGTTTTTACCCCTCAAACTGGGCCCACCCGTAAGTTCCCGTGTGGTGTGAAACCCGACCCGCCGACTAAACACAAAACGCAGGAGAGCGGAAACCCAAGGTGTGAATATGGGGTAGCGATAGCGGAAGATGGTTGCCTCACCGTTCGAGTCGGACGATGAGTGAAGAAATATTTAATTTCATTTCATCTTTTTTTTTCTTCCATTTCGCCTCTGAATCCGATGATGACGAAGCGGTGGAGAAAGCCCGAGTAGTTGAAAGAGAGCTACAGTGAGAGAGAGAGAGAGAGAGAGAGAGAGAGAGAGAGAGAGAGAGGATGAAAGCCTGTTAACCCCGCTCTAAAAAGGTCTACAGTATCTCTAATCGAGAGATTAACTGTCTAGCGTTTGAATTCAATAGTTGCTTCATTGATTGCACTTGTTGACGAAGGAGCGCTCATTTTGACAAGAGTGTAAATAATGTAAATAACGGTGAGAGGACGATAAGGTATAGCACTTTCTCTCCGTGACTCGTCAAATCCAATCCAGTTTGTAAATTCTGAGTGCTGGTGGCGCAATGCATCTGTTTTTGAATTATGAATATCATAAGAAATTATAGTTTTGCAGCAGTATATAGACTTAGAAAATGTACTCGACAGAGCATAATTGACAGATGAATGTTTGACTTTACGTCACATGATAATGCTCAGATGTTCGTCGCAATACAACAATGTTGCATACAATTGGAAAATAGCTCTGGTTACTGCTGGTCATGTTGGTGTAATAATGTGTAGAAATAAAAGACGTAGACCTGCCTGTCGTTGTGCACTGTTTCCGTGGTGACAATCCATTTTGTTTTGCAAGAAAGTGATTTCCAGACAGAGGATACGTGCGGATTGGGGGTGTGGTGTGCCAAACACGGCGAAAAAGACTACTTTAGTATACAACTGAAAACTTGAGCCAAGAGTGCGTTCTTCAGAACTTCTAGAGGAAATGTTTTGGTATTTTTCTCGATACTTTTCTCGGTGCATTGTTGATTATACAATCTCAATCGATGCGGTCCATTACCTTCAGAAGTCAAGAACATGGACAAAGAAGAGAAAGGTGGGAGAAAGAAAAGGGGAAATAGTCAAGATGTAAAGAAGAGACATGCGCCTGTTGCCGGGAATCTTGCTGTAATTTGCGCGCCAGCTAAAAGGCTTTTTTTTCTTTTTCTCTCCGCTTTCCCGTCAACGAATTCAAGGCAGAACGACCAGAAAGACTAAGGATGACATGCGGCATGAAAAAAAAAACGAGAGAGCTGTCTTGCCCTTCTCCGACACCCCCCCCCCCCCCCCTCCCTTCCTCCCGTCTACCACGCAGAGAGACTCTTATTTCTGCTTACAATCAAGGGAGTGTAATCTTCGTTTTAGCTGATTTCGGAATGCGGCAGAAGAGGCAGTCGATACACCGAGACGCGCGTTGGAAACACTTTGAGGCGCAACGGTTTGTTCACTTGGAGTGCGACGAGTAGGGTTTGAGTGGAAAAGCGCGCGACGAAAAAGGCGCGCAGATTGACAGGGGAAAAGGAGTCAGCCTCCATCGATGGCCGACTCGAGACCTCCATCATGGCTGGACTGTTTTCGACCGGTAGATTTCCAGTCCAACATCCCCCTTCTCCATCTTTTTCTCTCGTTCTCTGCAATCATGCCAAGTGTTGGTACACAGCTCCTTCACTGATGTTTCTCGATTACGCTGATGTAATTCAAATGTTTATCTGATCACTTAATTCTAGGACCAAGTGTTTGGCTAATTAAGTCGAAAGCACGCTCTTAAAGTTGGAATTCGCTACCTTCAGCAAGAAGGGCTGAATTACTGCCACGATGGATGGGGTCCTTAAACGTGATGTGTCCTCCTTTTTTTTTAGACATTCACCCACAACCAACAAAAACGGAAAATCCTTAATATTGTTATTTCAAGTTAATACTTATGTTTCATATGATTCAAAATTAGAGAGGTTTGTTTCTCTATATGTATACCGTTGTAATCAAAATCGTAGAGGAATCGTATATCATGTACTTTATATCGAGAGTTTTCTAAACATATGATGTTATGAAATAGAAACCATGGTAATCGTGATAATAAGAAGGAATTCAAGCAGCGTAACCCAGTAACGTATGATCAAAACTAGGCATGTTTACTTATGGTTATGGTGATATTGATATTACCCACCCAAGGTTGCCATCTGCTAATGAATTTTAATCATCAGAAATTGCAGGACTACAGCTCACGACTTAAAATCAACACATGGACAATTTAGCCTAATTTATTCCCTGGCAGGTGTGTTTTGTTTATGTAGTCTTATGCGTTTCTAATCAACGCGAACAATGTCACACTCGTTTTTCTTTTTTTTCCCCCTTTTTTTTTTGGTAACGCACAACCAATATCAACTTTAATATTTCTTAACAAATTGATGGGTTTTTTTTCAGTTAGGGGACTACGCGGGAACTCCCCCTCCCTTTCTCTGGTCCTTTGGCTGCGCATGCACGTTGGAAACCAAAAGGATCAGAGCGAGAACGGGGTGAGGTGGGAAGGGGGGGGGGGGGCGGGTATCTCGAGGGATTAATGGTACGCTTAATGACATGGACGGGAAAAGGCAATACATGCTTTCGAAAGTGAAAGGATGAGGTGGGATATGAAAAAAATGATAAAAGGGAAGAGAAAAATATGAGAATGTTAGAGAGAGCGGCAGAAAGAGAGAGAGGATGGAAGTCCTGAGAAGGAACGGAGGGGGAAGCAAAGGAGATGGATGTAAAAATGTACATGTGACATTGTGTATCATCATTGAGAGATTGAGATAGACAGAGACTTCGAAAAGAGGAGAGAGTAATAGAAAGATAGATTGAGATATGGTTGGGGTGTGGTCAAAGAAGGGAAAGGGGAGGGAGTGGAAGGAACAGTGTAGATAAAGATACATATACAGAGAAGGAGAGAGAGAAGATACGAGGGAAAGTGAGAGGGAGAGAGAGAGAGAGAGAGAGAGAGAGAGAGAGAGAGAGAGAGAGAAGGGGAGAGAGAGAGAAAGAGAAAGAGAGAGAGAGAAAGAGAGAGAGAAAGAGGGAGAGAGAGAGAGAGAAAGAGAGAAGGAAAGAGAGAGAGAAGAGAGAAAGGGAAAGAGAGAGAGAGACAGAGAGAGAGAGAGAGATTGAGAGAGAGGGAGGAAGGTAGAGAGAGAGAAGAGAGGGAGAGAGAGGGGTGGGGAGAGAGAGATAAAAGATAGAAAGAGACGTAAAAAGAGAGAAAGAGACGTAAAAAAAATTCCCATCTCCTCTCATAACGAGTCACTCAACACTCCGTCTTCATTAAGGGCAATACCCCCCCTGGCGGCGAAGCGCGCACCGCGCGTGCGCCACGTGGCGCAGCGGCGCGCGTCGCCCAAACTCCACCACGATGATGACCCAGCAAGCAGACCAATGACGACAAGCATGATGATTAATGGGTCAGAATGGTCATATTTGATTATTCTGGCCTGGTTTACAGGGAATGACGTATATGACTTCATCCGACTGAATGAATAGTATCAACGCGAAGTTTGTATCCCATCCCGGGCCCTACCGTTGCAAGATCATGGTGAAGAAATATCATGTGGATTGATACAGCAACACTTTTAGACAAAGTTGCCACCAACTTGTTTTGATGTATACGTTAAAATGAATGTTCGGTCTGTTGCAAAGTCGCTCCATTAAAGAACACCTCGGGTCGATGTGTAATTAACATTAATTACCAGTAAAAACAGCCGTGTATTGATCTCCAAAACAATCACAATATTCATTTTGGTTCGAGGATATTAACACCATTATTCACCGTTAATTGCAGGATAATGTACCTGCTATCATTTCCGTAATGTGATTGGTATATCTCATCGATACTTTATTCTAAAGCCTCTCAAAATATTTCTTTTTCATCATCTAATGTGTTATCCCGCTCCTCCTTTGAGTTGCGTTCAACAATAACGATTGGTTGCAACCTTGATATTGCAGCAAGGGCAGCGTTGAGGGCGGGCTCACTTCCACCGTTGTTTTATCATCGTCCGTTATGTAGTTTGTCTTATGAGGTTTCAATTGTGCATGGCGTCGCCAAACAATACATATCATCTCCTTTAAAGTTTTCAGTGGTATCGGTAACATAATCACCTTGATCATTACTGTTGTAATCATTATTATCCTCATCATCATCCGCATCATCATCTTCATCATCACTACCACCACCATCATCATCATCATCATCATCATCATCATCATCATCATCAACATCATCACTCTCAGTCATCATTAATCATCACTATCACTTTTCATATAATTTAATTCATACACACCTTAGCTGGTGTCCCATTGTTCGTCCACCTGTCCGTTTATCAGTATCATCATCGTTATCGTCATCATGATGGGCATCATTATCATCACCATCAACATTCATCATGATCACCATTATAATCATCATCATGACACTATCAATATAACCTGCGACATTATTATCATCATTACGGTGGACATTATCATTGTCATCGCGGCTTCCATGCGATAAGCATTATTATAGGCATCAGGTTCACATTAAATCTAAAAAAATTCTATAACAAAAACAGTATGCCATGAATACATTTGGTATTGTTGATGCCTTGATAACTTGTTAGCATATAACAAAGATTTGACACCAAGTTGGGTATGTAACAAGTAAAGAACACAACATTCGGAGCAATTAAACCACATCTTGTTGTTCCATATAGGAGAATAGAAAAGGGGAAAGAAGAAGAAAGGTGAGAAGAAGACGAAGATGAAGACGACAGAGAAGGAGATTTGACGCCATGACATGTACTGTACATATCAGGTAAAAGCATAAAATATCGGGCAATCTTAACTATTTCCGGTTGTTGCCGGAGGTAACGTCCAAACTCAAGCACATAAATTCCATTCCTTCGGAGGAACAGTCTCAACATACACACGTACATTTGGCTCCATTCCACAAAGAATCTATACATTTTGACTTTCTGATTCGTTCGACAATGTCGCAATACTACATGCTGCTATTTCGACTTTCTGATTCGATCGAGAATGGCATAATGCAGCTATGTATACTGCCATTTCGACTTTCTGATTCGTTGGAGAATGTCATTCACTCGCAGAGGTCTAATCAGCGGGCTCCGGTACCTATAATTTGCCTAACGATGCCTGATTCCTTGCTAGGGTGCCGATGACGAGGGGTGAGGCGAGGGTGACAACCCATTGATCTACCAAAATGCAATTCAATTTATGTCATTTTATGGTGCAGTCTGAATAGGAGGAGATTTGGTTCGTGGTAGGTGGGGTTGTTGTCATTCGTGATTCGGGGAAAGAGGGAGGAGGAGGAGGAGGAGGAGGAGGAGGAGGAGGAGGAGGAGGAGGAGGAGGAGGAGGAGGAGGAGGAGGAGGAGGAGGAGGAGGAGGAGGAGGAGAAGGAGGAGGAGGAGGAGGAGGAAGAGGAGGAGAAGGAGGAGGAGGAGGAGGAGGAGGAGGAGGAGGAGGAGGAGGAGGAGGAGGAGGAGGAGGAGGAGGAGGAGGGTAGGAGGAGAAGTGGGAGGAGGAGGAGGAGGAGGAGGAGGAGGAGGAGGAGGAGGGGGAGGAGGGGGGAGGAGGAGGAGAAGGAGGAGGAGGAGGAGGAATAGGGGGAGGAGGAGGAGGAGGAGGAGGGGGGAGGAGGAGGAGGAGGAGAACAAGTGAGAAGCAGTGGGATAAAAGAAAGAACACGAAGAACATGAAGAAGGAGGAGGGAAAAAAGGAAGAACGGAAGGAGAAGGAGAGGAATGAGATGAAGAAAGGGGTTATGGAATGAAAAAAAAAAGGTGGAGATCATGTGAAAATGTGAGTTTTTATCCATTTTACAGAGAATATGAAACGGACATGGGGAGGTCACGAGGGAAGTGGAAGGGGGGGGGGGGGCGGGCTACTCTAAAAAGGCCCCCTCATTATATGATAAGAGGCATCCATGGATATGAAGCGAGCTCACTTCGTTCTTTTTGCCCTTGGTATACCTTAGACCGAAGAGCTTTGGTTCACATCTTTCCTTGCATCACGCGCATAGGCTTACAATGCAACCATTTCACGAGAGTTAGTATACACATTTTATACACCCAACCCTTCATATTCCTACAAGTAATATACCTGTGTGTTCGTCGTTGTATTATAGCGTCCCTGTGACGCGGGGTGGAAGTATTTTGTAATATGATTTGTGAATGGTAGTCATCAGCGCAGCGGCGCGCCTCCCTCGCGCGCTAAGCCCTGACAAATTGGCGGACAATTTAGCGGTCCTGGTGCACAGGGCGAGACAGGTGCACACGCCGCGGGAGCGAACTCAAATGGGACGTCACATCCAATCCTCGGCTCGCCCGAGCTACGGGCGGGCGAGAGGGGGGCTGGACGGGGACGGGCCCTCAGGGTCTACGGAGTTCACTGGATCCTGAGGAGTGAAGAATGTCAGGGCAAACATTGACATAGCTGTACCAAACCGGTGTATATTATGTGGATCTATGCTGCATTATGTGTATATGTTGAGCAGCTCCTTTATATTAAATTCAATAGCATTAATATGACCACTGCACGCATATTTAGTTTCGTCACTATGTACTCATGCGCGTTCTAACAAACAAAGAAACAAAATCACGATGAGGTGCAGTCAGTGACATAATTTCAAGAACAATAATATTCATTGAGTAGCTCCTAACACACAGTTGAGGGTTCTCCCTGATCATCGCATGACCTTGTCGTTTTTGGTAATGCAGAACGAAGACTGACAATTGATGATTGTGGATGGATAATCCAGGGTGATAATAACATCTTGAAGAGGATTAATGATGATGGTGATGATCATTATCTTTCTCCAAACAACAAAATGCAACCCCCTAAATTACACATTGTGTACGTACAATACCCATGAATGTCTTCAAAAAGCCTGCATCAAAGCCATAGATGTACGCTACGCTTCAAACATCCGTGATCAAACCACCCAGCCTTGCCTGCATTGGTTTTGAGCCCACCCTCGTCGCATTAGTCTTTATGTCTATCACTCGTTAAAAATCGAGTAGGGTGTTGCGATGCAGTACTCACGATGATGATGACGACGGTGATGACGACGGTGAAGAGAATAGATAAATTAATTTATGTATTAACCTATAACAAATGGAACGATATAATAACAAAAAGCAAATCCAGTCAATCATACCAAAAAGGGGGGGCAGGGGTAGTTAAGTTCATAATCAAATATACGTTGCTGAATAAAGGCACGAACACCGCACAAATGACCATAACGACTGTCCCACCGAGTCTAATCGAGAACGTCGCCTGTCAATGTTCGCTGATGCACCGCTATGCGCTGAATGAGTAGAACGCCGCTACCCGATGGGTGAAGCTGCGGGGCGGCGAACCGGCCAAAACGGCCCACATAGTTCAAGCGAGGAGAACTACCCGAAAGACAAGCATCATATCAGTTTCGAAAGAGCGTGGGTAGAATAGAGATGTCATATTGATAATGATATGATGATTTATATAATCCCTATTCTGCGCCGCCTATATATTCCCCAAGATATGGCTTACAGTAATAATTA
>OZ022581.1:26796759-26804259 GCA_963669155.1 Arbacia lixula | reverse complement strand
GATGTACCATACTTAACGAGGTCTGTCATCCTTAGAGTACCATTTCAATTCTTTACCGTAACCCTCTCATTGCCATTGGCTTGAATTTGTGTAGTATTAATCCAATCGGGGTTTTCAAGGCCTGGTAATTTAAGGGTTTACCCTCCCATTGCAATTGGCATAAAGATGTGTAGTAAGCCAATAAGGTTTTCAAGGACTGGTAATGTAAGGGTCAGCCCTCTCATTGTCATTGGCAAGAAGATGTGTAGTATGGTGTTTTCAAGGCCTGGTAATGAAATGGTTAAAGTTATTTTGCCTTGCTTCCTTGTCAAGGACAAGGACACACAATATCCGTGGACGAGAATATATACGTAGATAGATCGAAGAATGGCACTGGACTGTCATGCTGGATAGACAGGTCTGGAGGTGCTACTATGTTCATGGAACCCGAGATGGTATAGGCTAAAGCCTATGCATGCCCTCGATATAGTAGTAGTAGTAGTAGTAGTAGTAGTAGTAGTAGTAGTAGTAGTAGTAGTAGTAGTAGTAGTAGTAGTAATAGTAGTAGTAGTAGTAGTAATAATAGTAGTATTAGTAGTAGTAGTAATAATAGTAGTAGTAGTAGTAGTAGTAGTAGTAGTAGTAGTAGTAGTAGTAGTAGTAATAGTAGTAGTAGTAGTAATGGTAGTAGTAGTAGTAGTAGTAGTAGAAGTAGTAGTAGTAATAGTAGTAGTAGTAGTAGTAGTAGTAGTAGTAGTAGTAGTAGTAGTAGTAGTAATAGTAGTAGTAGTAGTAGTAGTAGTAGTAGTAGTAGTAGTAGTAGTAGTAGTAATAGTAGTAGTAGTAGTAGTAGTAGTAGTAGTAGTAGTAGTAGTAGTAGTAGTAGTAGTAGTAGTAGTAGAAGTAGTAGTAGTAGTAATAGTAGTAGTAGTAGTAGTAGTAGTAGATACAACGTAGATAGTGACTATGCTATGCTATTTTTCTTGCACCACCCTGTAGTCCTTACACCCGTGGAGGTGTTTCTCTCTGCAATATGCCTCATCAGGCTCATTTTGTGTTGGTCATGACCTTTCCTGTCGTCTCAGACCATTTCAGCTCCATATTTCCTTCAAAACACAATATTAATATCCGTGTATCTGCACGTTTGTTTGTTGCTTAATTAGTTTGTCTGACGTAGTTTCAAAACAAATTGCTGAAAAATTGATCTGGAAATATTATGTTTGAATATTACATTTCGTAAACGGTCGCTCTTCCTCCGTCTCCTTAACGTGCTATTACTTCTTGTTAACACTACTTCACTGCTACTCCTACTACATTTTCTACTATTGCTATTTATACTATATTAGTACAATTGCTACCGCTACTATACTACTACTTATAGAGTACTGCAACTTTCAGTTATTCTACTCCTACTGCTACTCTAGCTGCTACTAGTGCGACTTCATTTTATACTTTTCTTTTTTAACGATGACTAATACTGCTTTTATTTCTGAACCCTGTTTTCTATTTCTTCTTATCTATCCTGTAGTACCTCTTCTCACCGTATCAGAATGTGGTAACTCATTTTGCAGTTATTTTGCTTACTCATCGTAATATATAAGGGAGAACATACACACTAAAAATTCACGATATAAATGCCATTAAAGTAGTGTATCATTATTGATTGCGTTTCTTCTATCCATTGTACTCAAAACATGGATATCATATCTATATATATATTTTATGAATTCATCAGAGATAATGCGAGCTAATCCCACCACTATGACGGCAGATGGGAGAGAGTGCTCGCATGAATGTGCATGGGTCCGTGATTGAGTCATTGCCGATCGAGCAGCGACCGCGCCGACCCCGTACCCGAGAGGTACGGCGGGAAGAGGAAGCAGAACTCTGGGGGAACCGCTTCTGCAGCACCTCGGAGCGAAGCGACGACTTCGGTGTGAAAAGCCCGGCTTTCTTGCGGGTGGCGGAGTCAGATACGAAGAGAAATAGACAGGAAAGGACCGAGGGGAGAGAGGAATTAACTCTAGAGACGAGGTGCTTAGCCCTTCCAGCAAGACGCGGACTTTTGGTGTGAAAGGAGAGAGGACAAGAGAGAAAGAGAGAGTGAGAAAGAGAGAGAAAGGGGGAGAGGGAGCTAACATACTGCGTGATAGACCAAACCAAAGGTAGGCGGGACAAGACCTAATTTACCTGCCCGCGCCGTAGGGCTGGCGACACTTCTCGCGCACCGCTCCAAGCGCCAGAAGAGAAGGGACCTTTTCGCACGTTTCATCGGACTCGCTAATTTGGGATGAGGGGCGTTTTCTTCAGCAGAATGAACTTGAATGGCTGCCGAGGAAGATGGACGTCGAAGGGAAAAGAGAGAAGCATATGAAGACATGAGCAGTGAGTGGGGGGGGGGGGGGGGGGGCAATATTGCGCATTGAGGCCTTTCATCTTGTTAGCGTTGTGCGCTGGTGTTAAAAAGTGATTCAGTAATATGTACATTTTGAACAGTAAAAGTATGTCCATGTTCCATATTTGTTATTGATATTTAAAAACTTTGAATAAAACATTGACTAAAAGTCGTTGCATTGTTCGAATTATAAACACATAGAAAGCGAATACGGTGTATTTGACAGAAAAATGTAATCTTAAGTAATGAGTAATTAGTTCATGATACCTTTATATAAGAACAGGGGAAAATGTAAACAACAGGGTGGGGTATGTGAGAACAAATAAACAACAAAGAAAGGTATAAAAACAACAACATATTTTTAACGTATACAAAATCAAATACATGCAAAAGACAGATCGGAAATCAGAGACGAATACATGAGAATGACACACAATGACGAGAGACAGAGACAGAGAGACAGACACAGAGAAAGAGAGAGAGAGAGAGAGAGAGGGAGAGAGAGAGAGAGAGAGAGAGAGAGAGAGAGAGAGAGAGAGGATAAATATCTAATTAAAGAGAGATGAATAACGATGAGGAAGAATTTGACAGTAAACACTGAGATGAGGATACTAGGAAGGAGTAAATGAAGTACATTTACGTCATCTGCTTAGATGAATAACATGAGAGAGAGAGAGAGACGGAGAGGGAGGGGGATGTATGTGTGTGGGGGAGGAGTAGATGAGGAGAGGGGATACAGTGAGAGAGAGCGATTGATACATTTATATTTATAGAGAAACGGGGAAGGAGGAGAAAGAGGAGAAGGAGGAAAGAGAGAGGGGGATGGGAGGGGGGGGCAGTGCTAGACAGGAAAAGAGAGATTAATACATGTATATGAATGTTGACGGTGATTGAAAAAGAGAGAGAGAGAGAGAGAGAGAGAGAGAGAGAGAGAAGGAGGGAGAGAGAAGAGAGAGAGAGAGAGAGAGAGAAGGAGAGAGAGAGAAGGAAAGAGAGAGAGAGGGGACGAGATAATAGGTCAAAGACCTGCGAGGGGGACAAACAGTGGAGTCGGTAGGAGGGTAGACCACAGGTATTACGAGTGTCGGATGACACGGTGGGATTTTCATTGTTGAAAAGTCTCCATCCTATTTCGGGTGTCACGGTGTCTTTTGGCCCCTGGTCATCACAGTCTAGTCCTCGATCGGACACCCCCCCCCCCCCCCACCTCCTCTTCCCCCTTTCCTGTTGATCCCTGTCAAAATCCCTACCCCTCCCCTACTGTCTGTTTATCATCAACCCCCTCCCACTTCCCGTCATATTAAGTGAGTGGTCATGAACCTGCTACTCCCCTGTACATTATACAGGTAAGGGGAAACAAGAAAACTATTTTCGTTCGTATCTTAAAAACGCCACGCATATGAATTGCCAGCAAAATTATTGTTTTCTTTTCCCCTAAATAGTTTGTAATTAAGAATTCATACACACATACTTCTCTACATGCATACAATTATACACACAGAGACAAAAATTAACATACTACTGTGTAAAGACACATAAAACACACACACATACACACATACACATACACACACATACACACACACACACACACGCACACACACACACACACACACACGGAAATATACACAGAAACACATACAAACAATTACTGACACATAACCCACATAAGACCCGCATAGCACACACACATATCCTTGCACCTACGAACACACATCTGCAAACATCTAAGCTATATGCTTCGGACGACCAGCCCCAAAATTCCTCAAAAAACTCCGACACGATCTTTTTCCATTTTCCGTGGTTTGTACCAAATTTGAGTTTTTACCTGCAAAAGGGGCAATCTGTCTTTATAACAACAAACATCATTTATCGAAATGAATTCTACATGATCGAGATACAACGTTTTTGAAAAAGAATCTAAAAAAGCAGCCAGGAAAATCATGTTGTTAAAGATGATAATAGACGACAGCATATTTATTGTGAAAAGAATCTGCATCTTTTTTTTGCGTCGTGTCGTCACAATTTCACGATCTGCAGTTTCATCATGGTCAGTATCATTACGGGCACATCCAACATATCCATCATTGCCATCTTCATTGTCGACGTCGTTATACAGTTGTTATCGTCACATCATAATCACAATGAATGCTGTTTATATCGTTACTATCGGTCACTTCATCATCTTCTAAACCCATTAACATCATCATCTTCGTCGTCTTCCTCCCCATCATCACCATCATCGTCATCATCACCATCGTCACCTCATAATCATCATCGCACTGAAATCAGTACACCCGTACTGGCAGTCTCATAATAGGTCAGTTATATATCGTCGTCATCATCATTGTCTTCGCAAGTACGACTATCACTATACTAATCAATTTAGCTATAGTCACCGTCATCATCGCGATATCCGTCATGATAATCACCGATATTTTCATCACAATGCCACCCCCCCCCCTTCTCCCCTCACCCCACCTCTCGCATCTCCCATCAATCAACATCACCCACGTCATCGTCATCACTGACATCATTATTCTCCATTTCTTTTTAAACGAACATCATCTTCCCTGTCTGTTCCAGCCAATCTGGAGAGATCGACAGCAAGGAACCGCACGAATCACGTGTCTGTCACGTGATTATGGAACGATTGATAGCCGGTAGAAGCAGCGCGCATTGTCCGTTAGATGCGCATCAGAGTCACCAAGGAAGATAAACACCAGAAAGTATTCATTTAGATACTTTCCATTCACCCTCCTAATTTGCTAATTGCAATGAAAACTTGCAAATAAAAATGGGAACAATATGACTGTTCTAATTACCTCATTTTTCTTCTTCTCATCGCGAGCAAGAAGTGGAACTCACTCCCATTCCGCCTTTGTCTGTTTTTTGTGAGGCCCCCGTACGTACGTAGCAGCTCTACGGACGCGCCGACATACTCGGTGGCACAGCCCGTTCGAGAATGGGCATCCCCCGTCTAATTACCGAAGAAAGAACTGCAGAAAAGGGATATTCTAATTACCGAATATCGAGTAAATGAAATGAAATGAAGTAAGCGAGTAACGTTTATTGCTAGGGTCCGCCCATGAGCAACGGAGCAAAAAGAAAGGGGCGATTGGAAAGAAATTTCGCGCACAGTTGATTTACTTCAGTGGTGAAAAGGTTACCTTGTTGCGCCATTTATAAAGCATTCATGTTGTTTTTTGCTTATTAGTCTGAAGTTAGGCAATAGGCTCGGGGATCGATATTGATAAACCTTTATTGTGTGAACACACCGAGCGTGGCGGGAGATGTTGGGAGAGAAAACGATGGACAGATGGAAAAGCAAAGCGGGAGGGGAAAGCATGAATGACATTAGCGCAGTTGAGAGGATAAATACACACGTCCATGATACAGCTAATTAGATAATGGAAATTATTCAGGTGAAGACAGTGGTGGTGGTGTTGGTGGTGATGATCATAGTGATGGTGACGGATATCATGTTGTCTTTTGTTGTATTGTTTAATGACGATGCGGGTGATTTCGATGATGACAGTTATCACGATGATTTGCGACAGTAAATGTTGATGATGACGGTGGTGGTCATGATGAGGATAATGATGAGGAGGATAATGATAATGATTGTGATAACGATGAAGTTGACGGTGAAGTTGATGCTACTAGTAATACAAATGTGGATGATGGTGATGGTGCTGGTGGTGGTGATTGGTCGCAATCGTAATAATGACAACGGCCGTGATCGCACGGACGATCTCGGTCATGGTGACAGTAGTGGTAATACTGAGGATCAGAATGATGTTGTGACGATCCCTAGTGCTGGTGCTTGTGTGGGTCGAGATGGTAATCACGGTTTAAAATCCAAATCGTGTTGGTGATGTTAGTTTGAATATATTCCTAATCAAATTGAAAAAGATGCAACGTTATTCATATTCGTAATTTAGCCATTCACTGGTGTGAAGGTTCGTAGAGGTTGTTCCTGAATTCCAAATCTGAATGTTGTGTACCGGTAATGCATATTATATTTGGTAAATATTGAACTCGATTGAATAGCTCTTATATTAAAACTGCGAGAGAGGATATAGGCCTACAGCATCGCTTTTTATCAAGGTCCAAGTCGCATTCAAAAGCGACTTCTTCCTCACGTTCACTCATGCTGAAGTTGCAGCAGACATTGAAGCAGTCATTTGAATGCCATTCTATTCTAATGCCACTTTTGCTGTGCATGCACAAGCTGTTACGCTCCGGCGGGCTCCTGTGGTCCCACAGCGAGAGTCCTGTGTAGTGAATAAAAAAAAATGTCCCAGAAGAAGACGCGCGCACGTGAAGATACCAGGCAGCGAGACGGACGGTAGGTGGCCCATTAGGCCCAGCATAGCCTTCCTTGTAGGTGAGTTTAACAGGGGAGCGAGCTCGACACGTCAATCAAAATGAAACGACAGGATCCCAAGGATCCCCAGGAGCATGATGAGGTCAGAACACCTCGAGGAGGAGGAAGAAGGAGAAGAAGAAGGAGAAGAAGGTTAATAAGGAGGAGGAGGAAATGAAGAAGCAGAACTCAACAAAATATGATAATAATGATGATAATAATCTTAAAAAGTAAGAGTCTGGGTAGTGTGATATTATATATGTAGCGTGATATTGATAAGAACTTTTCAATTACTTTTATATTTCACATTGGGACTTGGGCGGGTCGTCTAGAATATAGCTTGGATCCTGGAAAGACCCACTCACTCACAATATTACCGACTCAATCAGATATATGCCGAACGTAGTGATGTTTTGTGTCAATCATGTCAATTTTATCTTAAGAAAATATGGCAGATATCGTGAGAGACAAAATTGATATTGACATAGCTTGGGAGCCATACTTCACACCCGCAGTATAATTTCAATGTCTTATTTTTAATCCTCCATCGCCACTACGTGTGACATTTCATAAATTTGATCCATATGTTGTTCATGTGCTTCGTATAATGTCTAAAACAAAACTGCAAAACGGACACAATTCTTCTAACATTTTAACAGGGAGATGTGAGCGCGCACACACGAAAACTCCCTGATCATACTAATTTACTTCTCGGTTCAAGCAGTGTGATAGAGCATATTCACAATCATTTATCAAT
>OZ022581.1:26783726-26796559 GCA_963669155.1 Arbacia lixula | reverse complement strand
CTTCTCGGTTCAAGCAGTGTGATAGAGCATATTCACAATCATTTATCAATTTTCAAATGCGTATCGTCAGAACTTATTTTTCTCTGCCTGGTTTCCTGCGAACATAAGCGGTAGACAAATCGTAAATTTTCTGCATGGGAAGCAACATTTCTTTACAAACATGATGCTTAAGTCAAGGCAGAGGAATTGATGTTCACTTGACCGGGTTTATGATCGCATTAATCGGACATTTTCTTGTTTTTGATAAATGAGACCACCCCTCACGATCCGACCCTTTTGCAATATAACCAAAAAAAAAAAAAGAGCGCGGGGTGGGGGGGGGGGGGGGAGAGGGGGGGGGGGGTTGGAGGAGGGGAGAACGCAGGTAAAGCAGGTAGACTCTTGTATGGTCTGTATGGTAATGTTTCCTCGCTCTCTCTACCCAAGGCCGGGGCTTAAGCCCGCTAGATTAGCCTCCAATCTGGGATCTCGAAACCAGGCCAGGTATGACGGGAGCGAGGAACTCATGGAAATTTGTGATCGCAGCGACCAGTGGTAACATTTTAAAGACGTTTCGAGTAAAAGAATTCTTATAACGGAGAGAGAGAGAGAGAGAGAGAGAGAGAGAGAGAGAGAGAGAGAGAGAGAGATGAAAAAGGAAGAGGGAGAGAGAGAGATGAAGAGAAGAGGAGAGAGAGAGAGAGAGAGACGGGAAAGGGGGGTTGGGTGAAATGGGTGGGGGGGGGGGGGGGGAGGGAGGGGGGGGGGGGCAAAGGGTTTGTCGGTCCCTACTGTATTTCTATGTAAGGGGGAGGGGGTCCGGGGGAGGGGTGGTAAATCATCGGGAATAATGTGTTTTGATAGGCAATTGAGTTTTCGTAGGTATAAGTTCATACGTTATAAACAATTAAAAAGAGAACAGATTACGGACTGACTGCAATGGATGGATGATGGAAGGAAAGGATATGTTAATTAATTGATGATTGACTGAAGTGATTGATGAATAAACCGAACGATTGATTGACGAAATGAATGAATGCAGAAATGAAAGAAATGAAAGAATTATAATAATGATAATAATAATAATAATAATAATAATAATAATAATAATAATAATAATAATCGTCATCATCATCATCATCATCATCATCATCATCATCATCATCATCATCATCATCATAATCATAATAATGATAATAATAATATATATATAAACGGATGATTATCTGACTGAATGAATGGATAAGGAGTCACGTGTAAATTATATATAAATGTAGAGAAATGAATGAATGAAAAATAGCTTAATGATGGATCGATGGGTTATTAATCATGAATACATTAAGGTGAACAGATGACTGACTGATTGATTGAATACACAAAAGAATGAATGAATGAATGAATGAATGAATGAATGAATAAATGAATGAATGAATGAATGAATGAACGGACGCATAATAAGGGTTGGCGTCCTTCCCAGCTAGTTTAGTTAAACCACTCATGTACCCCACCCCTACTCCCTACCCATACCCCCTTCCCACAGACTCAATCTCAGTGTCAATGTCAATTGGAAGACGCTGTTCAGTGATGAAGTTATTGACAATAGGCCCTGTATATGCTGGCTCACCAGGTGACATCGGTATGTGTACAGGTATATCCGTCTGTCAGGTTATCTAGGTCGTCTTATACAGAGAAACAGAACAACTGCACTAGCTTTGCTCCGAGGCTGCGGGGATTTTTGTTTTCTCTTTTGCACCCTAATCATAACTATGTCTGGACACGCAGACTATAGCTCCCACTCCCTAAAACAAGAAAGACAACAAATGCTTTAGTCTTTGTGCACAGACCCAGATGTGGTTGCAGTACGTGAATGATGAAGACGAAACTCCGTACTTCACAGACTTGAAGCTAGGCCACATATGCACAAGAAAGAACGACAAACAAGTGATGATGACGTCACATCCACGTACAAGTCAATGTACTCGGAGAAAATCTAACAGCGATGTCTCGAACATTATTTGTGATCATATTGATTGATTTCCACAATAATCCATTTTCGTAATGTATTCACAACTCCCCCCCCCCCCCCCCCAACTGCCCTGTGAAGCGCTATTACATTTACCTATATTTCGTGATTCAGTTTCAATGGATGGAAAGTTCTCTGAATCTATAAGTTGTTGCTACTCGGACAAACTTCAGACATACTTTGGGGTTGCCATTAGAAACGTATTGCTTGAACGACGTGAATAAAATTTGAATACAGAACGAAATTGGTATTTTGTTATATGTATCAATACTAGGTTACATCATCATGTAAACTGAACGGTCCGTTCCCGTTGATGATAGCGAAATAACAACTAAATTATAGATATTTCTGTATGCATACATATACATACATGGGGCGTAATAAAAGTATGATAAAGTAGATGATAATAGCAAGATATGCATGATACATGTGCCGTAATTGTCATAGCTTCATTATGGTCAAATAAAGCTTTGCCTTTCGGAACAAAATATACATTTGCGAAAAGAACTTCACCTGCAACAGATACTAACGCATTATGGGCATAATTCGCAGAGTAGCTATTTGAAGGTAGAGCTAGTTAGCTAACTGTTACGTGTTATTATAATGTGTGCGCTGATATTGAAGACAACATATGATGTTTGCTGAAACAGAAGGCACCATCACTCTAAAGCGTTGATTTGAGCAAGGAAATACATTCCACGAAAACGTATGTTTAATTTCATTAATGGGGGTAGCATTGTATTTCCATACATTAAAACCTCCTGTTTAGCTTCGAAGGTTGTTCGGTAAACATTGTTTTGATTTCAAGAAAGTTACACCATCCAATTCTACAAATGAGGTCGTGAACAAAGACATTCCAATCAACTCGTGATGCTAACATTTCTCTCTCGCGACCCCCCTCCCCAAACCACCCCTCCCTCTCTCTCTCTCTCTCTCTCTCTCTCTCTCTCTCTCTCTCTCTCTCTCTCTCTCTCCCTCTCCCTCCCCCTCTCTCTCACTCTTTTCTACGTCCCCCTCCCCCTGTCTCCTTTTCTCTGTTTTCTCTCCTTTCTCTCTCCTACAGCTCACTAATGAGGCTTTAATGTAATGTACCCCGACACCGTTCCTCGACCGACGGACGTAGGCCACCATACCACCTTTCAGGGCGGGGGTGGTGGAGGAAACCCCCTAAGAAGCGGCCAGCCACACCCCGGAGTTCGAACCTTGAGCCTCAGTCAGTGTCCTGCGCAGTGTGGGATGAAGTTTCAGCCCCTTCAGCGCTCCAGCATTTACAAGAATTAAAACCGACTTTCGCCCCCGAAAAGACGACGCGTGGTTTTTTGGAAGCCTTTTATAGAATCGTGGAACTAGATATGATGTTTACACCATCTTGGAGATTGGTTGGTATCAGGGAAAGGAGGACTTAACTTATCCATATTTGCCACATTCGATGAGATTTACCGCGAGTCCGATGACATGAGCTTTATAATGTATACCGCGTAAGAAACGCCATGAAAGAAGGATACAAAATATGGCCGATTATGATGACGATGTGTGTGTGTGCGTGCGTGTGTGTGTGCGTGCGTGTGTGCGTATGGGTCTGTGTGTTCGTATACATTTATCTTTGTGAATGTTTTATATACGTTGTATGTGTGTATAAGTAAGTGTGTGTGTGTATGTGTGTGTGTCTATGTGTTTGCTACATTGATACACTTGTTATTATCTTAATAAAACAATTTCGAGTCATATTACATGGATGGACATATTCAATCTCTTGACACATGCATTATACTGATACATCCGTCGCAAGCCACATGTAAATATCATAATGTTCATGGAAGGGAAGGGTGGGGTAGTTTGGTGTGTGTAAAGCACTCGACTATTGCATGTGGGTTGGGTTATGGGTTCCAATCCCTCGAAACAATATCAACTAGTCATGCTGGTAGGCGCATATATATACTCCCAGCATGCCCAGGGTGCACATACAGCTTTAAGAACATCCTTTGAACAGTGGTTAATGCTTTTAAGCCGGTCGATCTCTGCGTAAATACGCTATACACAACACATACTATGATATTATAATCTTTTAGTCATATAGTCGCGTATAAAAGATTAATCAGCACGTTTTCTTTTGTCTTCATGTGTACAATACTCGTCGGCGTCGTCAGTTCTTTGCAGGTGTGTGTCCGTTCCACTCATACGCGCGTCTCAATCCTCCCTGGATAAGGTCACAAAGTAAGACGCCGCCAACAAGCTAGGCCCGCCGCCCTTAATGAGACGACCCTCCCATCAGCATGATCAGAAAGCGACGGTGAAGACGACTCTAGTCTCTAGTATGGGGGGGGGGGGGGGGGGGCGGCTCGGCCAAGCCAGTCAGGTAATCCCCCCTCTCCGGCCGACGCTCCAACTCAATGCTGTATATGTTTTACAGAGCTCAGGCCTCCTCAACCTCGGGGTCTTATGTTATAAGGTTACGACCAGTTTTCTTTTAAACGCCTCAAACACGGCGTGGAAACGGTAGACGGATAATACTAACAAAGTTGGCCGCGCGCTATCCTCAGATGATAACGATACCCATGATCGCTCTGCCTATACTAAAGGTCTCATGCCAATACTGGGTGGCTTTCTGTACGCGTTTTCGGCGTTTTTTCCTCTGCTTTCATGTCACTTATTTAGTTAAAGGTGGAAGAGCAGTGTATAAGGAGGTGAGATGTAAATGATTAAAATGAGAGGGATGGGGGAAGGGGGGAGTCCGCGGGAAGGAAGTGGGGTGGGGGAAGGACAGAGACAGAGAGAGAGTGAGAGATACAAGCCAAATTATTTTGAGTAAACCGCAATACAAATGTCTCACAATCTATAAAATCTACACCAGCGGTTATATTCGACGGAGGAGGCCACCACACCTTCTTCCGACTATGACGCGTGCGAAGATCAGAGTCAGTGTATCCGTCAAATACTGCAAGTGCAATACACGTACATGTATGATAATCATACCTGCCGCTATGTCAGGCAAATGTTTATAAAGCATTTGTGCTTAAGGAAACCTCTTGAGACCCTACATTAATACGCGAATGAAAGTGCATGAAGAAAGAGCATTTTGCTGATCTTCATACATCACCATTCAGGGCCCCGTTGCAAAAAATATCATTAATGGTATCTCTGCCAACTACCATAAGAACTCCGCTCGACACTCAATCAAATTCAAGGTTTTAGTCGAAGTTGCCATTGGTAACACATTTACCGCCAATGGTAAGGTTTATGCAACAGGACCCCGGTCGGTTGTCCAGATATCTTCATCAGGCAAGTGTCGATTATAAGCGATTTGTGCTTTAAAAAGCTTAAATGAACTGACTTAAAGGATATCAATACTCTAGTGAAAGTAAAAGGAAGACAGAATATTTGCTGATCTTTAGATATCACCATCTTGGTTAGTTCTCCAGATATTTTTATCAGGCAATTGTCGACTAAGCGCGTATAAAAAGCTTTTTTTACGTATCAATCCTCAAGTTGAAAGTAAATTGAAGAAAGATCATGGTTGGTTGTCAAGATATCTTCATCTCGACTTCCTAAAGAGGGGTTATCTGGAGGAAAGATAGCGCAGTCATCGGGTGCCGACCTAGACTGGAGAGGAATCTACACAGGCAGTGATTTATAAGTCTGATCTTTACGGAAGACGTTCACTTTTCGCCCTCGTAAAGTTGGTTGTCAGATAAAAAGCTATCAAGGGCACACCACCATGTAAGTACACGATGTTATCCTCGCTTCAAGGCTGTTGGGAATTTATAATCCAAACTAACCAAATAAACGGGTCTGGTTGCAGTAGACTAATCATGCTGGATTTATTTTCCATTTCGAACAAACTAAGAAAAGACGATGATGAAATAATGACTAGTCTTGTGATTATTATGCAATGATCTTTAATTTGGGTTAGAAATATCCCACAGCCTGAATCCCAGGCTAAGATGATGTATAAACTGACTGAGCGTATTCTAGCCATTGTCAGTGTACTTGTACAAGGGTACCTGAAGGGGGTGTTTTGTTTTCAACATTGTCGGCAATGACTTGGAAACTGCATTGTGACAGTGGTGAAATACAATTTCGAATTACAAACTTTATCCACTGAGTAGCAAAAGTTCAATTCTCTGCATGACCGATGTGTCTGAAATAATGGTGCAAAAATACGTTCACAAGTGACCAGTGATGACAAAGAAAGAGTGACGAAACTTTCTGTTCCCGCGCGCAACCAACATGACAACCCTTTTACAGATCGGTACACCAAACGCTGGCCGCGAAGCCCTAGTTCGAATTCAATCGAGATGGAACGGGCGGTATATCGTGATGCGTTATGGGCCCACAAAGTTTAATGTTTACAATTTGGTGAAGGTTTGTGATAAACAAACGAGATGATCCTCTTTTTTTCACTGCAGCCCTCGAAGCATGCGAAGTGAACTCTTGTCATGAATCAAGAGATGGAGAGAACTTAAAAGCCATCATCATATCCCGACGACTCCAGTTGATAAAGACCACTGCCAATTTTTTTTTTCCTATTCCTTCCTTTCCTTTCTTTGTTTTTAAATATTCACTTTCTTTTTTCTTCCTTTCTTTTTGTTCTCTTTTACAACTTAACGTCTCAGATTACCCCTACCTCTCCAATTGTCTTTGTTTCTTCCTCTTTGCCTTCCTTCCTGTTAGATTATCTTCGTAAAGTTTTTCCTTGTTCAATAACAAGTGTAACATTTCATTTCTATCATTTCTACAATGTTTCCGTTAACGCTGACAGTCCTGCCTTAATTTGTGCCAAACCAATTGCTGCTCCATCTGTAAGACATATACGTGTAAACCAATTTCTGATGCAAAAGTGCGAGAAATATTATTTTTTCGTCTTTCCGCCTCGGTGAAGTTACATCATGTGAACATAACGCACGAATTTGTGTTCGTGTTAGCATAGACGGATATAATAATGAATCCAAGAAAGCATATCAGTAGCTATGCCATGCATAGAATGTGTTTGGTGACATACACCAGTCTTAAACGGAATGAGATATAGTGATGGTGAAGACTACTGAACCCTTAAATAATTGAGATCGTTCTGCCATGCCTATGAATCCTTGTTCTTGAAGGAATTATTTTCAAATTATTAAAACGTTTCAATTAATTAAATGGAAATATGTCATAGCGGCACAACTATTCTTCCTACCTTGAATTAAGAAAACCGCCTTTCTCATAAACGTACTCTTATAACATGGGCATGATTGACAAACCCTAAAATTGACATCTGGCACATACAGAGAAGACGATCCCTTACCAGAAAGGAAGTCGAAAGTTAATTTCGTTTTGGTTTATATTGAAATTCATGAATATTGATCAAAGCCAAATGACATCGCTAGATCGTTAGATTGATGTTCAAATCGTCAGCTTTACGATCAGATACTGTATGAAAACATGCTTTTCGTGCCTCCTTGGATTTTATTGCCTTCCATATCCAACCATGATTTGTGTCTTATTTCATATGTTATATCAAATCATACTTACGAATTTTATCGTTTATTTGCAAACAATCTTTTAACGGAATCAAATGTATACCTATGAGCCGAACCGAACTAGAATTTGTCCTTACGTATACCAGACAGTAGAATAACAATCTACGTGAGAGGGGATCCCCGTACCAAGTGTGAAATGTTGAATTATTTTCCTCCCTCCTGACATTCGTCGTATATCATTTATAATCCTCATGTCCTGATAATTCATAGCCGAGTTCGATTCTTCCACTGGTCTGTTTTTATCGATGGAGACTGCTGTGCACGTCAGATTCAGGTTAAGCCCTACAGTATCAGGCACAATACTGCCCAGATGTATTTATATGTAGGCCTATAATTGCTGATCGAAAATGTAAGCAATAGTATCTAGCACATGGATGTTCATCTATGAGTGTCAATTATGCATTTCTGTTTACAAGAAAGTTTGCATTATGTATGTATAATCATATAGGCATACGTGCACGTTATATTCTTAGTAAGAAGATAATATGAGTATACTTGTATGTGTTTTTGGTGGACAAATTAGCGATAATGGCACTAGAATATGTCTTCATAGTATTAAGTATGCGTTTCTAGCTATGGTAATGTATCTTGATAGATTTGTGTGTAAAGAATTATGAATACCATGGTGATTATAACACAGTTCTTCGCTATTCTTAGTAGTTAGATACGATTAATAATGTATGTACATATATCTCACACGGTTTAACGAGTTTGCCTGGTGTTTGCATTCATGTTTAACTCGTTTGTGCCGGTGTTACATTTCCGCACAAGAAATATAATACAGAGAAGCTGTTGGACTAGCACAGAAAGAGTTAACATTATTCGTGACAGGTGGGGTACTATCATGACTATTACAGATAAAAGGCATTATAACCACTTCATGATAATTAACTTTTATGCGCTATCGACACACACAGAGGGATGGAATAAAGGCAACACACATTTCGTCTCTCTTGTATTGTTGACCAAGTAATCCCTTTTCCGTATTGATATTTGGCATCGTGAATCTAAGTATTATTACTGTTATCATAATGTATTTGCCTTTGCCTCATCCCGCCCTCTTATGTTTTGTTGAATCATATATCAGCTTAGAAAAGAGTTATACAGTTCAAATGACAGTCTATATTTAACCCTTAATATGCCACTTTAAATGCACATAGAGCAGAGTTTTGTATAGCACACAGGGGGTTAAGTCTGACATAAGTTTGATGTATAATTATGTTCATGTGTCAGATAGGCCTACTTTCCTTCCCACAATGCATTTCGTGTTCGTCATCTATCCACAAAGCAGCCGATCGAGCACTCCCTTTCCCGCCCAACAGTGATCAAATTTCTCAAACTCATCTGTTCTGCAAAGTTCGCTCACTCCACACAAAGAGAAAGATTACTACAAACCGTCAAAACAGACACCACCGCCTACTTTTTTTTATTTTACTTTTCTCGAGTGAAATTTGAAGACGTTTTTACTCGCAACGACGACAGCATTCCATTTGCGAGCTCGTGTTTTTCAAGATGGCCGGGGGATTCTTCTTTTCTTTCTCGTGCCCACATCGGATGGGCACCATGGGACGAGCTCTGTTTCAAACCCATGTCTACACCGGAGATGACAAAGAGGGGCGGCGCTCTTTGAACAACCCCGACACCAAAATTCTCTCGGACCCTCTAATACCGACACCCCCCCCCCCCACCCCTTCACCCCTTTCCCCACCCCATCCCGTCCCCCTCTTCTTCCCGTCCCCCTTTTCTTCGCCGATTTTTTGTTTTCTTGCTTATAATCTCTTTTTTCTTTAGGCAGTTCTTCTTGTTTCTGTTGCTCTAAATAGTAGCAGCAGTATTTGTAGTAATAGTAGTAGAAGTAGTAGTAGTAGTAGTAGTAGTAGTAGTAGTAGTAGTAGTAGTAGTAGTAGTAGTAGTAGTAGTAGTAGTAGTAGTAGAAGAAGAAGTAGTAGTAGAAGTTGGAGTAAAAGTAGGAACACTACTTAATTTTCTTCATAATCTATTTCCTCTTCTTCTCATCCTTGTTCCTTCTTTCCACATTCTTCTTCTCCTTCCTTCTTCTGAGGGGGAGGAGAGGAAAGTCTCGGTATGTTTGAACTTGTTGAAAGTGATCCTATACCTGCCTGCCTGTCTGTCTTTGTTATTAATTCGGTCGAGGTGCGAACTAGGCCGGCGTGTACATCATCGCTGAGGTCGGGAGACGAGAATGTCACGGAAGATCAGTGAAGATGATGAGACAGTCGGGATGGGATGGTTAAGACCGCACATAGTCCACCATGACATCGCACTAAACATCAGCTGTTGGTTTGTCCGCACAGCAGAAGATTATGTCCAAACATCAGAAGATTACCTCCACGCGATGTCTTCGGTTCTCTGTTCAATTCGAATTTTAATCTGAGTTTCAATGTGACTTGTAATGTATTGATCTTGGTTGGTCCATACAGCAGAAGATTATGTCCAAACATCAGAAGATTACCGCCACGCGATTTCTTCGGTTCTATTTTAAATCTAGATTTTAATCTGACTTTCAATGTGACTTGAAATGTATTGAAGTCATCATCTTGATATATTTTATTTGAGCAGGAAATTCAATTTTCGCAGTTTAAAGATATATAACTTACAACTTGTGTACATGTTGTACATATTCATCAAAATAGATACATAATGATATTCAATATCTATATCATGTTACGCATATGATGAATAACAATCGCACTCGAGTCGATATAAATTCACTGGGTACATCATATTAAAAGATAGTGATCAAATTAGACATTTCCAACAATGAGAATATGCAGACAAAATTTGACCGTTTAATACATTAAAGAAATAAATGGGTAAATACATGAAAAACAAATTCAATCAACCAATATGCAAATGAAATGCACAAATTGTATAATATGCAGCGCACCAACCTTCATCAATACAATACAGACATTATTGAAATAGTTATATATCGATATTTTTGCATTGGTGCAAATGCCCATTGAGATAGTGAATATTGGAAATTTGCATATTATATTCGCACACATTCAGTATGGTCATTGCGACGTGATTCCAGCGAATATGGGGATAGATGTGATAATTTGAGTGAGTGGTGGGCTAACTCTAAAAACGTGCCTGTCGCGTTTTTGCACGACTAATACATATAAAGTCAGTTGGGCAGTATTTAGTTTGGCGGAGATGGTATTGAAGGGGTTAGGCCGCAACTCGTCTGAACACACGCCGGACTAGGCGTGCGTGTGGGAGCCGTGCTAGAGCGGCTCGGTTGTCCGAGGGTAAACATGAAGAGGTTACGGCAGCCGAGGAGTCGAGTTCAGAAGGCGGTTAATCAAACACACCAATCAGGTACTGGCAGATTGGTCCAAGGATCGAACTATGTAAGGGGTACAGACGTACGTAATTGCTCCCCCATCCTTCCAACCCCCCCCCCCCCCCCCCCCACCACCACCCTCTCCACTTCCCCACATATCACAGGATCCAAAATGCATGTGATCGAAACTTTGCTTTTCTCCATCACCAATTCTGTTAACAAAATTACTTCTAAAAATTGATATATTATGCGTAGGACACGAATTATATGTAGTAGTAACTTGCTGTAGTATACAAATATTACCAGCAGTAGTAACTTGTTGCATTGAAGTAGTTGTATTATTTTTCGTAGTAAAAGTAATAAAATAAGTGATATCAATAGTGGGCCTACAATGTAGTAGTAGTAGCAGCAGCAGCAACAGCAGCAGCAGCAGCAGCAACAGCAGCAGCAGCAGCAGTAGTAGAAGTAGTAGTAGTAGTAGTAGTACTAGTAGTAGTAGTAGTAGTAGTAGTAGTAGTAGTAGTAGTAGTAGTAGTAGTAGTAGTAGTAGTAGTAGTAGTTTAATTTACAGTAGTAGTAGAAATAAATAAACCTAAAATCAACCTCATCCATTCGCCTGATTATTGGAGTTTGAAAACTAGAATCTAATTAACTTCTCTTTTCAAAATCAAAAACCTCAAAATAAAGGGAAATCTTCGAAAATGAGGCGTTTCGCTTGAATTCACACCACACGCTCATATTTCATCGAACATAATACAACATATTTCATTAGTCATTGTTCTTAAATAAACATTTACTAGTAGTTGCAATTACCATGTGTGAGGGTTGTAGATTTTTGCCTTTACGATACCTTCGTGAATTTCTGAACTAGCTTTAGCTCATATCGCAGTTAACGACAGGTGTGTATGCTTAAATGCGAGAATAATCCTTGCGTAAGTGAAGCAGAAAATTGAAGTAACTATCAGTTTCTATCAAAATATTATACTTTTAGCTTCGGCAAAACTCTTCATACAAGTATCATCTAAAGATCCAAGGCCGACACAACTATCCATGCTGAAAATATCTGCTGAAGATAAAAACGAAAATAAGGATACGATAGGCATCCGTAGATACGATACCAATTCTGTCTGATCGACTCGTGGGACACGTGCATCGCACAGTTTCCCTTTCCAAATTGTAATTGCATTTCTCATTTTTAACTCGAAATGCTGTTGATTTTACCCAGAGAAAGAAATAAGTATGAAACGTTTGTTTCTGTCATTAATCCGCTGTGGCAGTTGAAATGTTTATTTAATTTTTGCCATCAGCGCCGTTATGAAAGTATTTACTTAATGTTGTGCATTTTTACCTACATCGTTATCAATTCACTGTTGATGTATGTTATTTTCCGTCTATTCTTTAATTTATTTATTTTTCCCGAGGTCCATTCATACAACAGGACTGTAAAGTGGCGGTGAATGTGTACAAACTAAGAACTTAATTCAATAATATGTTTAAATCACATGAAGAGCGAAAATATTAGCTCTGATATGATCACATATTGTTTTATACATGTACCTAGTAGACGAAATAATCCTGAGGTTAAAACATATTTTCTATTGAGCACAAACAAATCATTTTGGTCTGTACAGATTTTACAATAGCATTTATTTGTTAAACGCAAAAATTAAATGCCACTCAAACTGATCTGTTGAGAATGTGCTGCTGAATATACAATGTATAAATATGCTGGTGACACAATCATAACCAAATTAAAACTATACTCAAGTCTAACATATTTTCAGTTCATACAAAGTCACCGATTTTCGTACAACGGGGGGGGGGGGGGGTTCTTCTAAACGAAACTCCTTCTTTAAATAATGTCACTGGTTGCTCATTGACACACAATCGAAAACTGGCGTAATCATTTTAAAGGACTTGTTTGTTTCTCTGTCTAAACGAACAAGGTCATCGTGAATAGTGGAATGTCCCAACCTTTCTCCGTTTGGCGCCCTTGCGTCGC
>OZ022581.1:26763726-26781226 GCA_963669155.1 Arbacia lixula | reverse complement strand
AATACATATCTTTACCCATGTTGAAGTATCTCTTGTTTACATTTTTTCGCAAATCACGCAGATAGTTAAACAAAAATGTTTTCTCTCATCCCTGTATCTGACAGGCTATGAAACTCGCACTTAAATTCTCCGGCACTCGAGCATAACTCAAAAGTACATTTCGAATTATCGGTCTTAATATTTTGACGGGCAGAGAGGCAAGGGGTGGAGTGAAGGTGAGAGGGAGGGGCGAATATGTTGTCTCTCCCCCCCCCCCCCCATCTTCTTGATCACTATTGTCATGACGGTGGATAAAAGTACGGAAACAACGTCACAGTCACGTGTCCAGTGCGGAAGGAGCTTGCAGACGATGTGGACGATGAAGGAATGTGTAGCCCGCCATTAAAGGGTTTGCGAGCGTGGCGTATTGTTTATCATAAATTTCCGATTCGATCTTGAACCAGGAGGGTCGACATAAAAAACATCATAAAATGATGGCAAGGGTGGGTTTTGGTGGTGGGTTGGGTGTGGATTGTGTGTGTGCGTGTGTGTGCGTATGGTAGGGAGGGAGGGGGGGGGGGGGTGCCGCAATAATAGAGTGCATGTGAAGGTTAGCATATTTAAAGGTAGTATATAATTCTGGGCAGACATTGTTAGAACACGCAAAAAAGAAAAGGACAAGAGAAAAACTAAATGTTGTATAGTTCCAGTTAGCATAATACGCGTCTTTAAGGTGTTTATCATGCAAATACCGCCTTGGAAACATGCTAGCCCGGAGGATCCCCCTCAGGTTTAATGTGAATTTACGCTGTTCTTCAATATACTGTCCTCCTCACAACCTAGATCTGACTCTAAACGACTGGCCACAAGACAAACAACACAAAACAACACAAACAACACAAACAAACATGGGACATATTGCTTTGGTTGGTTTTAAGAAATTCATTTCAAATCATTATCCCCCAAAATACGATTATGTTGTACCCCTCCTTCTCTTTCTTCTCCTCCCCCCCCCCCTCTCTCTCTCTCTCTCTCTCTCTCTCTCTCTCTCTCTCTCTCATACGAAAGTCAGTTCAATTTTAAAGAGCTGAGCGGTCATGACCCCTCGACAGAGGTCAATGACTCACTGTTTAGGGCACGTACATGAAACACGCTTGCTCCGAGAAAACATCAATGAGAAATGATTTTTTTCCCCAATAATTTACGCGTATTGTTCCATAGTTGGGGTTAGGATTTTGAATAAATATCTGTTCCTAATGACAATCATTTTTAACGTTATTTACCGGCAAAATTAGATGATACTTCAGACAACTAAACCGCAGGAAGGTGTTGCGTAATTCGGTTGACATAGCAACAAACAATATGTATTAATTTAGTCCGACTAAAGGAAGACAAGGCGACACATAGAATTGCCAATCGGTATGCCTTCATATTATATGCTAGAGAATTTACATCAACAAGTGATTTTCAAAGGGGGACGAAAACATGTTGAGCAGTTATTTTTAATATCATTGCATAATCACAGTAAGTTGCCTTCATAATAATATCATATCTTTGTATCAAAAAGAAGACATTTTCGGGAAATCGTTGTTTTAATCGTGATAAAGGGGTTTGCAGAAACTACAACATAATTTCTGGCGACCCGTCACAAATAATTTGAAATAAACTCATTGTAACTCTATTAATAATTTCCAGCTTCTAGATTCCTAGTGTAGGTTCTTAAATGATAAATTGATCCATAAACGGTAGTGTATTTACACAACATTATATATTAGGCCTGAAAACATCGTAAAAATGACACAAACTTCGGCCTGCGATTGTGTGCGCCAAAGCAAAATAACATGCTAAGTTAGTACTCCTTTAAAACGTGCTCGAAGTTGGTATTGGTTCAGTACGTGCTCTAGATTAGCACTGACTTTTACAGTGTCCATGCTAAGTTTAAAGGTAGGTGGTAGTAGTTATGAGAGTGGTAAGTATTATGTCACCCGCACACGGTAGAGCAATGTTGTCATGATCGCGTGCCCAACTCTCGTTTAATTTCATGAATTCAGTCGTTGAAGTTCAACGAGATTTGAACCCGTTATGATCGCCGAACCGTTCGAAATCTGGCACGATTTGTTATGGGTCCCGTAATCGTGTACACTACAATCTCTAACTGTTGAGCAATTGACTTTGACATTTTGACTTGTACATGTCAACAAGCACATACAGTACGTGCGCTCTTTGATCAACGAGAGAGGGGCTATTTTGAAGAATTTATTTTGAAGAATATATGTATGTATGTATGTATGTATGTATGTATGTATGTATGTATGTATGTATGTATGTGTGTATGTGTGTATGTATGTGTGTATGTGTGTATGTATGTATGCGTGTATGTATGTATGTATGTAACCGGCGTGCTCTGTACGCAAACCATTAAAACACCCATAGAGGCGGGCGGATTACTGGTGCTATAACTACAGACATGGCATTGGAGAGACCAGAGCCCGCCAACTCGTGAAAACCCACACCACCATTGGCACCGACCTGAAAGCAGAACACGTGATCTGCTTTATTAAACAAACTGTGAGGAGCAGAAAGAGCCGAGGCGATGGGCTGATTAATAGGATTACATCTTTTCTGGTCCGTTTATCAATGTTGCATTTGTGTATGATGAGTGACGCGCATTCTTTCTTGTACTCCAGTCCGCCCCGTGAGTCCCAAATTCTGAACAAGGGTCGATTTATGAGAATTATGAATTCTTTTTCTTCTGTTTTTTTGCAACTCAGTTATGGCTTCTCCTTTTTTTCTTCCACCTTTTTTGCTTCTTTGCTTGGGATACACGAAGCGGATGTGACTCATTGTTCGCGCTTGTTAGGCTAGACTACGGTGGGGACTACGGGTGGGACTATAGCAGACCGCTTGCTGGGCTTGCTATGTGGAAGAACCACCGGCACGTTCGGACCCCGCAAGTCTCGGGGACTGGAGGCGATGCTCCGCACATAGCCCCTGTCCCCTGCTGCTTTCAGGTGAATATCACTGCGTTGTGTCAGTGGTCACGACGGTGGAGAGGAGAGGAGAGAGAGCGAAAGAGAGAAAGAGAGAGAGAGAGAAAGCGACAGAGAGAGAAAAAGAGGGGGAGGTGGGGGAGGAGAAAAAACGGAGAAAAGGAGAAAAGAAGAGGAGAAAAGGAGCTAGGGCTGAGAGAGGGAGAGAAAGGAGAATGTGAAAGAGAGAGCGATAGGCAGAGAGAGGGAGAGAGAGAGAGAGAGAGAGAGAGAGAGAGAGAGAGATAGCGGGGTAGCAGCAACAGAAACAGTAGTAGGCCCTAGAGAGGGACATGGGAGAACATTAGAGACATAGACAGAGAGAGAGAGAGAGAGAGAGAGAGAGAGAGAGAGAGAGAGAGGAGAGAGAGAGAGGGAGGGAGAAGGGGAGAAAAAAGGAGAGAGACCGAAGGGATATAAAGAAATAGAGACATGGAGATAGCTAGAGGAAAGCAGAAAAGGAGACAGACAGAGAGAGAGAAAGACTGGGAGAGAGAGAAGCAGAGAGATAGACAGGCAGAGAGATAGAGAAAGAGAGAAGGTGGGGGAGAGCCGGATGATACCATCGTACCATCCTCCTTGAGCGAAGTTCATTACCACTCCGTGAAGAGTTGATTTCCTAATCGGAATTCCCACCCAACGAAGAAAAGGGGTCTAAAATTACTTCAGCTGATCGTGGCTAAATGTCTCCAATTTGACTTTTTTTTTTCAAAGAAAGCAGCATCGCTTACCTGCATCGGAGACTGAGATGATTTCGTCGTCCCTTCTGAAGATGATTAATCTACGTAATGACATGTGTTTCGAAACTCGCACTTAAATTCTGGTGATCTACCTTTCCTGTACCTATTTTGTGAAATAAAGTAAATGAAAATATATACCATTGCAGTGGCACAGGTAGATTTGCAATAAAAAGAGAACGTACACACAGACACACACACAGACACACACAGACAGACAGACAGACAGACACACACACACATACACACACACACACACACACACACGCCGTCATACATAATACGCAGATATCATGGATATAATTGTATTCTCGTAATCAATATATGTTTGAAGAGAATGAGAAGGAAAAGGAAGATATCAAGAGAAAAAGAGACCACAAGAGCAATGTTACAGAGATATTTGAATGACTATAGAAAGTGAGATGGAGAAAGAAAGAATTAAAAGCGGAGAGGTGTAAGAGTAAGATGGAGACATAAGTGGGTGGACTTCGAGAAGATGAACAATGACAAGACAACTACGAAGAAGAAGAAGGAGGATACGAAGAAGGCGTCGAGACCCGTGTCCAACACCGATCGATGTGGGGTATTTTCCCCCACTCCAATCGCAGGATTTCCGCCCCTTCCATCTGACCCTAAACCCAGTCACAAATGGGAGAGCGATCTATATCATCTTGGGTAAAAGCTTTCTTCCCATTCACCACCGTCTCCTTCGCTATTCTTTCTCCGCGCCCACGATGCTCAACGACGTTGTGCTTCCGTCTTCATTTGTCTTAAAAACAGTCACGACAGTCAGGAAATACAAGAAGCACACATGTTACAAGGATTTCTCTTCTTTTTTTTTCATTCCCAAAATATGGAGTTTCGCGTGTTTTTGTTCCAGAATTTTCCTGGAGACGTCTGTGCGTGAAGATTCAGCTGTTTTCGATCGGCGGATTAAAGGAGAGAGGCAGAAATGTCGTACAATTGTCAATCTGCTAATGTAAAAACAAGGACATCATGAATTTGTTTTTGCATTTGTCGAGGAATACTATCCCTCGTCGTTGGTGTGGTTATTGAAATTCACTTTCTCGTATTAAATTATTGATCCACATACGCGTTCACTGGTCAACGGGATCACACGTGATATTTCTGGATTGTTTGATCACTTAAAATAAAGATGCAATGCGACAATACCAGTCACAAAATGTATGCATAGCTATGATATACCCACACATTTTGTAATATGCGTGTGTGGATGTACGTGTGTGTGTGTCTGTGTGTGTGTGTGTGTGTGTTTGTGTGTGTGTGTGTATCTTTGTGCGTGTCGTGTGTGTGTGTGTGTGTGTTTGTGTGTGTGTGTGTATCTTTGTGCGTGTCGTGTGTGTGTGTGTTTGTGTGTGTGTGTGTGTGTGTGTGTGTTTGTGTGTGTGTGTATATCTTTGTGCGTGTCGTGTATGTAGGGAAGTATGAAAACCTTGTTTGTGTGTGGGTGTGTGCGTATTTTCGAACATACAATACATAAGAAATCAAGATGATACGGAGAAAACATTGAGTTAAGTGTAATATTTGGATAGAGAGAGAAAGGGGGGGCGAGAGAGAGGAGAGAGAGAGAGAGAGAGAGAGAGAGAGAGAGAGAGAGAGAGAGAGAGAGAGAGAGAGAGAGAGAGGGAATAAAAATGAAAGAGCAGGGGTTTGGAGAGGAAGCGATATGTAAATATATATATATATATATATCATTTATCATACTCGAAAGAAAGAAAGAGAAAGAGTGGATACAGATGAAGTCAGAGAGAGAGAGAGAGAGATAGATAGAGAGAGATAGATAGAGAGAGAAAGAGAAAGAGAAATAGAAAGAAAAGGAGAGAGAGATGATAAAGAGAAAGAGAGGGAGAGCTTCATACTCCGTCGTATGGAAGCACCTATTCCAGTCAGGTGCACGGTCCGTTAGACGACCTGAAGGCGATTCTTCTGGTTGACCGGCCCGGCCGAGGTTCGGGGAGCCACATTTTGACTCGTTGTTTCTCTCCAGCTCCATGCATTATTGTCATTTTCTTTTCTCTCCTTCTCCATTTTTTTTCTTTTTTTACTTCACCCTTCAATCCACCACTTTGCATTCTTTATTCTTCGCGTCAAACGAAGCACGACAGAGGGAAAATGGCAAATAACACGACATGCGAGAAAGGCACGAGGAGACGGGAGGAAAGAGAAAGGCGAACAATCGTGACAATAGAGCGACACGATTTGAATGACGTGGAACATTCAACACGTGGATTTACAAGTATAAAATAGTTTAATTGGACCTTCGAGCTCCGGAGTATTGCGATACAAATACGGAGTGTTTTGCTGGGATTTCGGCGCAGGGAATTTGAAAGCAATCTATGCTGCAGCCCGTTGCAATAAGCGGGTCAATTATGTCAAACCTTTCTGTTTCTAAGGCTTCTCTTTAAAGTGGACACATTGGCTGAATGGCGAATCTATTACTTCTTGGCGTGCTCGTTTCAGCTCTTTCGATTTGTTGTTAAGTGGGTAAATGGCTGGCGGAAGTGATATGATCGTCTTAAGAAAATTGTCAATACGCGAGTAAATATCTTCACTATGTTTACTTCAAAATGCGACATTATTAACTCCCACACCGAGTCACCGCAGACGCTCATTATATCTGTATAGCCATCATGCACATGTATAACTGTCGTTTGAATAGTACAGCGATACACCAAAAAGAAGAATTAAATCACGGTTGAATGATGAGAAAGCCCCGAGAGTCAAAATGACAAGACGTTTTTCTAAGAAGTTGGATAACTCCTCCGGTATCAGACAGCTTTCATTACTTATCGGCGCGGTTACACGTGCTATTTGGTCCCTCGATTACTTGGTCTAATTTCCGTTTCGTCTACGAGAACAGACTGATCTATACCTGGTTATTTAACTCCTTACATGCCTGTGCACAACTAATGTACAGAAATGCCATACAACAGCATTTTGCTTGGCGCTCAAAGGATTAAGGGTGGGGGATCAGGGTTAAGTTGACTTATTTTTTAGGCGTCGTTGCAAAATTGTTTGGTAGAAGATGAAAAAGGAGTAAACCAAATGACGGAAGGATCGGTGCTAGAAATTGAGGATAAAACGCGATGGTTTAACTCTCTAAGCGCCATAGCTGCATTTTTGCACAAGGAATACGTACAACTTCCATAAAGCTGCAGATAATCTTGCTCATAGAGGGTTACACCCTAGTGAGCCAGACATGGACCACGTTGCATCAGCTGTATTCATTGTATTGAATTAACTCTCTTAATATCACGGATTCATTAAGTGTGTAATAAATCAGTATGCTTTTCAGAGCTTGGTACTGAGAGGGTTAACACGTTACGTGCCACGAGCACATTGTCTTACAAGTAGGCTAATTTTGCTGGTATTATATAGAGAGCAGCATTATATTTGGCATTCAAGCGGTTACATAAGATAGCGGTCTCACTGGAAATGACTCATCGAGAAAGAACGTGACAGTTACATCATTATCCATGGTTCTCTATACATGATTCCTATAAAGCGGATATTTATAATTCGTTATAACAATAACTTAACTTTCTTCAGAAATGGCAATCATGGCAAGAGTCGAGGTAAAATACGTTAGAATCTGCTAATTTGCGAGTTGCCCTTATCGCTTCAAAACACAAATAAAAAATATCACACTGGTCAAATCTCGTTTTCGTCTTCAAAGACTCAACTTCACATCAGATGAACATGTAATGGTGAAATGTAACAGACTAGTGCCCACTTTCCAAGGGAGTTTTTGAGTAGACTTTTATCCTCTGATTAACCCGCAGCCGCTGCGGAGAGCTAAGGGGAACCTGTCGGCTTCATCCCGCTAATCTGGCCCATTTACTTCCGCGTCGTGTACAGGTGTCCACCATAATTAATTTTGCGTAGACATTTTGATCCGGCGAAATTTCTTGTAAGACATTAACCCCTGGTGCCCATTTCTCTTCTTCTCACTCGCTCTGTCGCCCGCCCAGTGGCAGGCGGGCGTCTCTGTCGGAGTGCGCGATCAGGTTAAGGAGAGTGCGGAACCGGAGGGTGACGGTGAAGGGGGGCGAGATGGCAGGAGTTGATAGCGTATTATCACCGTGATGGGCGCAAAATGGCCCCCAGTGAAATGATTAGAAGCCTAGCAGATCTCAAATGAGAGGCCCGCTGTGATTGCTAATGCAGTTATGGTTTTTATGTAAGAGAAGATAAGATATATAAGAAAAAAGGAAAACCCCGCGAATTGAACATTTGAATGTGTGTTTCCTGCTGTAACAGATTTTTTTTAAAGGAAATCTTGGATTTCTTTCCCATGTTTGGCGTTGGCTTTGAAGGGGGGTTGTCTCATTAAACTCACTGAATCCTCACAGATTAAGGTTCATTCGACAGGGTGTGTCTGGACAGACTGGATGAAACACAGGTTGAATTTGCTGAAAACGTAGTAATGAAGACTGGTTGAAGTGTTCATTAACGCTTTGCACACCGCGGTTTTTACACCAGTAATACATTGTCGATTGACATGGTCGAACAGCATCTCCTCACTCACAGAAGGGCGTAACTCACCGAGAAGGAAAGAAAGACGGTAGATGGAATGAAGAAGGGAATAGGAGGAGGATGGGGTAATGAAGAGATGGGGAGGAAGAGAAAGTGAGATGGGGAGAGAAATGGGGGTAATATAGAGGGAGCGGCAACATAGAGAGTGTTTGAAGAGTGAACGATAAAAAGTAAGCAGAGGAGGGGGATGAGGGAAAGTTACACTCCGTTTATGACTTTATATGATATACTACTTCATAAACATTCATATATTTCGCATGTGTCTTACACAGAATCATATCACAGACTACACACACACACACACACACACATACACACACACACATATACATACATACATACACACGCACACGCATAATTATTATACATATATACATAGCACTCTCACGCATACACGCACATACACACGCACAAGGCACGGACACACAGAGACACACAAACGCATAAAAAGAGGAAAGAAAGAAAGAACGACTTGAAACGTGACATAAAAGATGAGCAGAATTGAGTTTGGTTGCGTGCGGAAACGCATCGCTCCATCCCCGTAATGAATTCGTTTCGAGTGTCATGCAAGTCCAAACAGATCTTGAATAATGATGCGCATTTTTCGTTCGGCTCTCCCTCCCTCCCCCCCCCCCCCTTCCTTCTCTCTCTCTCTCTCTCTCTCTCTCTCTCTCTCTCTCTCTCTCTCTCTCTGCCTCTATCTCTCTTTCTTTCTCTATCTCTCTGTCCGTCTGTCTCTATCTGTCTCTCTTCAGACGTCTTCCTCGCCGATCATTCCTTCGTAATATTATCCTCACACACCAGCGCCTGCTAGCCTAGCCAGGCACTACCGGTCAAATATCGACAATAAATCATAACCAAACTTCTCGCGCACCGTGTGCATTCTATTCTCAGTTTTTTGATAAATGTTTCCATGGCGTTGTCTTCGGGAGGATTAAAAGGGGCGCGTCGGGGGTGTAGTGGCTTACCTCCATCGGACCACGTTTAATCTACACGATCGTTGATCCGGAGATAGATTGATAGACTGGTGATGGCAATTCCAAATTCGTGTGAACTTCTTGAAAATTACTTATCAAATACATTTCTTGAAAATAGTTGCAATCATTTTTCCCCCTGTATGATGTGTTCAGGAAAAGAAGAAGATGTTGAAAAAATAATAATATCGCTGGAGGAGTGGGATACTGAGAATATGAAGAAGAGAAGAGAAGATGTCCAAGAAGGGAAAGAAGAGGCGAAGGACGAAGAAGTTAACAGCTTGAAAGCAGGAGAGGCAATTTCAGCCACTATTTCCATATCAGCATAAGATAACATTCTACAACAACACTTGTGTATAAATTAATAGTGGCGCCTCAAAAATACTTGCGTAATAACACGTTTGGTAACCTTAAGGAATGCAAACATGAATGGTTTCAATAAAGGAATACAAATTACATCTAATTATGCACAATCATAGTGCGGTTTATTTTTTTTATGAATTACATATGAACGATTCACACTTGTCAATTGCTAAGATCTTCAAATCAATTTATCAATTACAATCAATAAGTAATCATTTACTCATGTCTGTCAGTATAATCATAAAGATTGTCATCGGCATGATGATGATGATGATGATCATCAGTGTCATTTTCCTCCTCATCATCATTATTACCAGTGCCTTTATCATCATTATCAGTACCACCAGTTTACATCGTCATCATCATCATCATCATCATCATCATCAACATCGTCGTCATTATCGTCATCCTAATCTTTGTCTTCAAAATCATCATTATAATTGCTATCATCATTTTCACCATCTTCATCGTCTGTGTCATTTCCATGATCACCTTCAGTATCATCATTAGCAGCACTATCATTGTCATTACCGTGACGAACATCGTCATCATTATGGCCTGATTCATCTCCAATATCAATGAATGAAAACACCACATTAATCTCAAGGCTCTCCACCCTACCCCATGCAGATTCCTCATTCACACTTCATACCCCCTCCCCCACCCCTTCCCCACGTCCTCCAGCAACCACCCCACCCTCTGCATTCAACACACACCCCTTAAGACGCCCTTGCAACCTCCTTCCGAGCCTCCTTCTAGGACGGAAAGATCACGTGCGGAAAGTCAAGAAGTATCCCTCAATCGGGAGCCAGAGAAGAAGTTCGTGTAATCTATCTCTGTTGTACAAATGTTATGAAGACAGCACGACACGCAAAGAGGATGCCAGATAAAATGTTTGCGTCTCGCTTGCTCGTTAGCGAGTCAGTGATACAGAGAGAGAAAAGGGCCGAGCTCTCCTGAATCCATACATACGCAATAAGTAACGAGTGGGTCTACAGTTACACGGACGGGATTTTCAAGTTACGACGCGGATCCTCGCTTAGGCGCGAGTTGATTGTTAATGAAATGGAAGGGTAGTGGGATTCTAGCTTCGCGTCATAAATGCTTCAAGATTCGTTTTCATATTTTTTTTTCTTTTGGGGTTCACGCTTGGAGTGAAATTCCGCACAACTCTTGAGGAAATGAAAATGAGTGTGGAAAAGGCGCGGGAAAAGGAAACAAGATTCTCTGCCGGCAGTCACCTCGTGGTCAAGTACTCAAACCAAACATATCGCTTATTCCGATATGATCTGTGTTGAGGGGCGAACAACGCTTTCCGTAAGCGCTTCTTGAATTACGATCATTCAAAATGTGAATATGTTATTTAGCGCCACATTTCCTACAATGACACAAGGTTCTTCATATCAAACATGTTTCTTAATTGCATTATGTCACGGCATTGGCATAGTGGAAACATATGTGTGTATGTGTGTGTTACCATGGGAACTCACCTTTGACATCCAGGAGTATATTGGAAAGACGATAGGGGTTTATTCCTCACACTATAAATCCAAGGCGTCTGGTCGCTTCAAACGCTGGTGGACTCCGAAGAGAACGTCGCTTTTAGAATGTATCATAAGAACATTCCTGTCATCAGAGGCAAGAAGCGCTCACAAAAAATAGACGATTATCCGCCACCAAGAGAAATGCTACTTCGACAGTGGCGATGGTGTTGTTGTTCTTGTTGTCGCTGTCGTTGATATGATATGAGAAGAAATATGCGCAAAAACACGTGGAGCTGGTCGGGGATAAGGTTCCATAGAAGATATACTCACGAACATATATAGGTATATCCTGAGCAAGGGACCATCTTCCCTCGTCACTGACTGTGGTAGGCGTACGATAGACAACGGCACTGTCACCGGCGCATCTTCCTGATACTCCCGAGTCCTAGCAGTGGTTTCACATCGTCTTGGCTCTAACCTCAGCTTCTGATAATATGAGCACATGAGCAAGACAGGGGATTGCAGCGGGGAGTGGTATCCCTCACGGCAGGCTTCCAAAACTCCAAATAAGACCTCGCCGACTCGGGATCAGACCTTAATACAACAGAATCGAGAGTGTCTGTTTATTTGCCTGTTTGTTGTTTTAGTTATTATATGAGAACGTCAGGGGGTACTCCTTTTATACAAGCAGCAATATGTGTGTGTGTATATATAGAAAATAGAAAGACGAGAGAGCGGGAGAGAGCGAGAAAAAAAGAAGTACAAATAGAGTTATGTTAGCATAAGCCGTCCAGCCATCCGCTCTTGCAGCGCCGAAGCCGTATAAATCACAACGCTAAATATTTTCATTCCAAATACAGCGAAGTACACCTCGGCCCGTGTCTGCCCGCATCGTGCCGCGAGAAGCCGGCTGAAACAAAACAAGCTCCGCTACTGGAGAGTCTCCGACTACTACTAATAATAATACTCTCCCTCTCTCTCCACTCGAGCATCAAATATTAGGTCAACTAATATTATTATTATCATTTCATTTGGAGAGAGGTGTACATAGGTGTCGGTAGGCCTGGCAACGTTTAGATTAGTTATCATCTGTATTTTTCTTTTGGCTGCCGCGGTTTTGATTCTGCAAGGTGATGCACTCTCCGGCTGTGATGACGAGCATGACTAGTCCCATCCTCCCCCCCCCCCCCTTCTCCTCTCAGCCATTCCTCTATCTCTACATATTCATATCTTCTCTTTCCTTTTCCCTCTCCTCTCTCCACGTTGGGTGCATCATGATTCTGTGTACACCAGTTCATATACGACCATCCTATTTGTATTGATAATCTATATACCGATGACCTTGATATGTATAAAGAGAGACACTTACTAGTATATACTGCATCTGCCTGGAATATCTAACTTCTTATATGTACATCTATATCTGTCTATCGATGTTTGTCTGTATCTTTGGGTGTATCTTTCTGTCTATCTCGCTTTTGGTAATACATGGCATTGCATGGTACATCATCTGCTAATTGCATTTAGTACATGTTCTCTGTGACTGCTCGCTATCTGTCCGTCCATATATTATAAAATTTATTTTTATCTCCTCTATATATACATACATTTACTTGCCCATTCTACCCCCCCCCTCTCTCTCTCTCTCTCTCTCTCTCTCTCTCTCTCTCTGTCTCTCTCTCTCACCCCAGACGTTCCTCCCCTCTCCCCATCTTTACTCACACCTTTTCTTCAAGATTGCCAAGGAGTCGTGAATGGACGTGGTGGTCTTGCTGCCAGTCGACTCAGACAGGAAGAGGAACGTTCGGAATCGGCCAAGAGATTTCATGTACATTGTTGAACTTGGTCGAGAATCCAGCCTCCTCCTGCACATGTCTCTCTCTCCCTCTCTCTCTCTCTCTCTCTCTCTCTCTCTCTCTCTCTGTCTGTCTGTCTCTGTCTCTGTCTCTCTGTCTCTCTCTCTGTCTCTCTCTCTCTGTCTCTCTCTCTCTCTCTCTCTCTCTCTCTCTCTATCTATCTATCTATCTCTCTCTCTCTCTCCATCTCTCTCTTTCTCTTCCTCTCTCTATATGTCTTTCTGTCTGTCTCTATCCGTCAGTCTGCCTCCATGTGTATCTTTCTGTATACCTTTGTTTATCTGTCTGATTATTAGTTTCCTCTTTCTACGTATACCCCCTCTCGCTCTCTCCATATTTTCCCATCTCACCCCCCCCCCCCTTCTCTCTCTCTCTCTCTCTCTCTCTCTCTCTCTCTCTCTCTCTCATCATCGTCATCTCCACGATTGATCAGGCCATCCCTCTCTCTCTCTCTCGCTAAAGATTACAATAATTTACGTCCTCAATCAGTTTCAAGTCATATCCTAAGTGTAAGTATTATGCCAATAACATAAACGCTCAACATCACTATGTAATCACTATTGTTAAATGGAAATAGGAGTATGTCTCCCAATTACAGCACAATAACGTGTCACTGGAAAGCAATGACCTACGGGAAGGTTATCATACCTTTGTGTGATCACTGTGGACAATAATTGAATCATTTTGTATAATAACAAATTCAACGGACATCGCTACAGATGATCAGAGGTACAGTGTATACATCAGGCACAACTAGAACCAAGGAAATCTCGTATGAGAGACGGTCAAGAACTCCCACCACTTCTCCCATAACTTAGAAGGGGGGGGGGGGGGCGGCACCAGTGCCCTGTATTTATTTGAAAAACAAATTGCTACACGTGCCCCCGTAAGTATCCAGATAAAATACATGTCACCCCCTTCTAGTACGGACAGCAAGTCAAAACTTTCGATAGATCGATGTTACTTGTTACATTACGACTGTGATCGTGTTAGATGCGGGATGATACTGTCAACATGCCCAGAATATCGTCTTGCTATTACGCTCGAAGAAGAGGTCATCATCTTTGTTTACATCTTGACAATAATCTCCGCCTTCCTCAGAAGACAGATTGGCTGAGTTGATGATCCGACTTGGTGCCTCCCACGACATCTCGTCACACAAACACTGTCCGTCGGATTATAGACTTAAATCCGTTGTCCCACTCGTCCACATCCTTGTAAGGGGTGGTGATCGTAGTCCCGTGCGTAGAGATCGTTGTATACTTTTACAGGTCAACGATGGGTATACCAATGCAAGCGTGTGTCCCCCTTAATCCTACCCGGTCAGTTTGTTGTCGGGGAAAATGATCGAACCACTGAGTGACCTCCGTGGGGATCAGGCCTCTTGCGGGTCCGTCTCTCTCAACCAAACCAGTTGGTTCACATCTCTCTCTCTCTTGATTACTCCTAATGATTGAGCGCCCAAATCTGCCCTTGTATTGATATCATAAGCCGCGGCCCGGAACGGACACACCGTATCCACAATGACATTGTTTAACGTTTCTTCCAATAATATTTATTAAAGTTTACGTCGGCCCCCGCCGCGAGAGCTGTAAACGATTGGGTGATAAATGACGAGTCGGACAAAACGATTCTAATTTCTTCTTCTCTCTCTTTGTCCGATGCTATACGCGATGGTGGAGGTCGGCCTAAACAATGGGGAGGAATCAGTCAGCTAGTGTCTATTCATCAACATTGATTCTATAGGCACGTTTGAGCAATATTTGAATGATTACGTAGGTGACCCGCTCGGTATTCGCCATTTTCATTTCATCCGGTCTCATCTATCTCCTCCAGGAAAAGGTCACGCCCATTGCTAGAGTTATCTAGAGGTTACCGGGGTGGGTTGCGGGTCTTTCATAGGAGGGTGGGGTTGAGGGCGCGACTGGAACCCCCCCCCCCCCCCACCCATCCCCACTCCGCCCACACACATACATCTCATACATACCAAAACCAACATACCAAAACCATATTGTCCACTTACACTACCGTATTGCGAATGTTGTATATTCAACATCAATCAATAATCGTACATGGAGATATCAACATCAAGCGGGTATTCAGGCCACCACTGCCGACACGATCCGACCAGTCGTGCGACTCTGTGACCCAGCTATCATGGCCAGGGGATTTGTGCGAGAAGGTGACGTCAGCAATACACCCTCTAAGTCTTCCTACTTACATAATTATGTTTCCTCATTTAGCTAGCTTGTAAAGAAATCTATCACCCACTCTAAATATCTACATAGCCTCTTAATCTCTTGAACATTGCGAGAAAATAGTCGTAGTTTATTGGCTCCACAAAGCCCGCGCCACTTGACTCACATCACCATGGCGACCATTATCCATAGTTAGGCTTCTGACAGAATGTCTGAAGGCATGATGAGCATCTACTCTCTCATCTTGTCCACTAACAGGGGGAAGCTGGTCTCCAACATGAAAAGGGAGGGGCAAGAGGCACATCGCTCATGTTTCCTTGGTCGCTTTCATACTGATAATTGTTTAAACTGATGTACGAATGTATAATGTGTACTTGTTAATAAGACGATATTAAACAAAAAAAAACACACAATTGTTTCACTTCTGCTGGGACGACTGAACACAAAAATCAATCTCGACAAAATGAAAATGGAGCATCGTTATAAAAATATATGAAAATATTATGCATCTGGTAAGTGTGAAGGAGCGGATAACCGTGATTAGTAATGGTAAATGTACATCACTGAATCAATGCATTCAGTGTTGGAACTTACACAAATGGGTGAGGCACTATGGGATTGGTGGTTGGGGTGGGGAGGCGGGGTAGCTCTACCGCTTGTAATGGATGTAGCGAATGGGGTGGGGGGGGGGGCGTACTTATCCTCTACCCCCTGCATCCCCCCCCCCCTCCCCTCCCCATGTCAAAAACATGAACAGGCCAACAGAAGAGGACAGAATGAGCAATTTGCTATTTTCAAACCTGAATCCTATAAAATGCTCTTTCCTTCCATCCACCGCCTTCTGGTTCCCCCTACCAACCCCATTCTATAGAGCGCCCCTTCCGCAAAGTGACCTCCTTCGAGCCTACCATCGCAGCTGAATGACGCGTCTTGAGGAAATTGTTCGAATCATATCCGCAGTGACAATGCAACCCGCACGCTCAGTTTATACGTGATAATTACGATGTAAAGACCTCGCTAGCGCAATGTTTCATTCCACCAACATGCATTTCGTATCTGCCCACGACATGTTGGCTTATGAGGAGGGGGGAGGGGGTAAAACTGCTACATGAATAGCGGACAATCATGTTATGAATCCCCCTGAATGCTCCCCACACATTCAATCACCTCTGCGGCTTGCTTGCAAATTGGAGAAGGCATGTAAGTTTCTTTGGCTTAATCAATATCGTCCTCGACAAATTGAGACCGATTGAATGTTGTAGGGCATGCTTCATTAAACGCACTCGTAATGTGGCAATTACGGGTATTTTGTAAACAGCCCAATAAACGGGGATCGTCAGCAGCTTTTTCTTCTGTGCAGGCCGTCTCATTTTTCAAGAGTTGCCGAACAACAAAAGCCCACTTACCCCGCTTTATGGCAGTGAAGATTGTCCATTCGGTCTCGACACCCGTTCATAGATCGGAACAGGGCGCACGAGAATGGCGCCACTTAACAATGTGTACAATACAGAGTAGGCCACTCACCCCAAACACTCTCGTTTCCATTGAACGTTTTCTTGCATTATATGGTGATAACAGGCAGGAAATTACACATAATCTAATTCAATATGTTACACCATATGAACACATATCTCAGTAATATGCAATAGTCTGAATTTTGAATAATGATTTTTGCCACGTGGAGAGTTGAGGGCTTCCTTATTCTGCAAATAATCCTTTGGTCTTTTTTTTCCAAAAAAATTACGGTCAATTAAGTTCATAAAATAAAAAAATAAAGTATTACTAAACGTGAATGAAAAAATCAGCTATTCCACTGAGGTCTAGGGAACTTCGTTGAGGCAACATCTTAAGGAGGTAAAATAAGATTGCGCTCTCGTCTTCGTGTGTCTGAAGAAATTAAGGCAGGGACAACAAGATGGCGAGGGAACCCAGACAACTCGCGCGCTAACCGACTCGCCGGGGGCGGGCACGGAGCGATAAATACGCCGTATTTTACACTTTAATTGATTTCTGATTCGCCCTGATGGCCCGGCCCCATTGTGCTGCTAATGGCTTTTCTCTTTCTTTGAGGGCGAGCGGTGGGCTCGGAGGAGTTAAGCGCTGGCCTTAGTCAGTCAAACCATTGTCCTGGGTGTGGATATCGGTAACAGAAAATTTGTTTACAATCGACTGACAATAAAGGGATTTAAACGGAGACCACCCTTTCCAACATCACGCTCGACAGCTCATCTAAGCTGTCTCAAGACTTCAGGCATTCGTCTTCTCTCTCTCTCTTTCTTTTTACAGATGTTCATTTCTGAAGAGTCATATGAAAAACTCGAAA
>OZ022581.1:26746226-26758726 GCA_963669155.1 Arbacia lixula | reverse complement strand
AGAAATAATGTTTAGGCTGACATGTTGTAGAAGTAATGTCTGAGTTACTGAGACTATCATCTCGGTGCAACGTCGAGTGCGGTCATCTGTCGAGGGGTTCGTCGGAGCTTAGCAGACTAATAAAGGCCCCGCCCTATGAACCTAGCTGCCATTATTAATCCATCTCGCGCTCATTCCGCGCTGCCAATTTGCTGCGAGGCAGCGTCGAGAACGCGCAAACAAGCACGGAGGTGTGTGACCACGGCGACCCAAATAAATCGCAGAAAAACTTCCGGTAGGTGCCACTCCTTTCATTTTGACTCTCTTTTATTCCTTCTCTCCCTCTTTTTCGTTCTCTAATTTTGGGGAAAATTTTAAGCCTCCAGGTGGATACGAAAAGGGAAAAGAAAAATATCATTACCATTCATAAGATGCTTTTTATTATCGTTGTGATTGAATCATCTTGGAGTTGGAGGTAAAATGAAAATTATTGCTACGCCTGTACGCATCTCTTTCCATATAATGCTGTTAGCTTTCTTCCGGATCGATTATGAATAGCATAGTCGTGGAATTATAGTAATTGAAATGGTGGCATATCAAAGGTAAAAGATAAAAGAGTGTAAACTACAAGCATGACAAGTTTCAGACTTTTTTATCGCATGATTGAGATAACATTTTATCATGACTATGAAGGGTTGAAATGACAGTTTTTGAAAATGAAGTACGTAAGATGAAACAGCAATGTTCTAGAGTGAAATATATAAAGACCATTTACTGGAGGCAACAACATTAATGTGGTCTTTACGTACATGTTCCTTTGATACAGGATTCGATGAAAAAATGTACAGATTGAAGTGAAGTTTTGGATTTCTACGTCTTCCAATTACATTCCCTTTATGGACAAGAATGAATTGTTCGTGAATAACACAACTGATGATTCAGGTGTACATGTACCAAAGTCACCCTCGAAGTTGACCCACTGAATAATGTAGCGCTGAATATATCTCCATTCCCATAGAACCAGGAAGACGGTTTAAGATATCAGAGAGATATTTGTATAACACAGCCTAACCTTGAAATACATGTATAAATTTATTCACAAATATAGTTCTGAAAACGTTTTCAAATGGCTTGATGAAGATAACGGAGTATGTACAGGGCACGTGTTCTGATTATCGTGTACCACATTGTTTATCAAACGCTACCATGGCTACCGTCATTTCCTTGAATATATCATGATACGGATAAGCAACACATGGCAACTGTTCGTTTTCTCTGAAATGAAACTAAAAAAATGATTTAAGTTGTTTTTTTATTGACATGAAAATAAATGTCGTCCTGTAAGTACTTTTCGCAACAACCTCTAATTTTTGTCTTGTTCGAAGGAAAACGGATTCGTTAGCATAGGTGTAGGTTTAAGTTTGTATATCAACGCCCACCACGCAACGGACCGAGGGGGTAAACCCCGATCTGCTGCACAAGTGGATTTTTTAATTAGTTAGAAGTTATCCAATAAATCCTCAATATTGTTGCAATCTGACACCGTCAGATAGCATGACAAATCATAAAGTATCAATAAAACGCCGCCATACTATATCAGCAGAGATACCATCCGATATGATTATCCACCCCTACGATTTGGACGTCTGGACATTTTTGTAGCTTTATTCATTCTGCAGCGGTTCCATTAATGCTTAGAATTTGAGGTCTGATTTAAACATTAAAGAAAAATTTGGCGGCAAACTCCACCTTCTCCACCTCTATATACGACGCCAGTAATAAGTGTGCTTCATCTTGGTGCATAACCCAGCGATACCGCACCATCGAGTAAGGAGTTTTTCAAGTCGCACTTAACAAACTTTACGGAGTGGAAGTGCAGGGTCATTTCCCAGGTCATGCCAATAACATACAATAATGTGATGTCATATCATTGATACAAAGAAGTGAGACGTCACATGGACACAAGGTCCAGACCCCACATAGCACCAGCCGTCAATTTCTGTGAAAACGGTGCGTCAACCCTTTTCCACTAAATTTACAAGAACTGCCAACGTCAATGATATCACGCGTTTGCCTGCATCCAATCACTGTTTCCCGTTGCCATGACACCACACTAGTCGGGTTTTTCATATGTTCCTACCTATCTACTTTTACCATCGATTTGCAAAACATGACTATTTTGAGAGAGGAAGTGATCTCGGATCGATGTCATTAATCATTGACAACGGGTTAACGCAGCAGACGACAGGGAAACTGGCTCCCACTTTCTTGCTTTATTTGGGCGGGAAACGAAGAAGCGTGGGAAGGATGCTGTGGCCTATTTTAATCGAATCGCAGTGTCACGTCCCGAGTCCAACTTAAAGGATTCCGATCAAAACTAATTTCGATTTTACTTCCTTCACAACTCACGCCAATACAAAATGATAAGCGGAATACATTTCGAATAAAATGTGAAGAATATCTCGTACAAGAACTGTAACCATAAACTGCCATGAATACATTCTTAAACATGTTATACTCAGAAAGTGGAGGGGTCAAAGAAGCCTTGCTTGTGATAGCATTGTGTGGCATTCTTTAACCACCCTGGCAACCCCTCGCTGGTCTCTGCTTCCTCGTCAGCCCACGCAAGAACATTGATCCCGGAGAGGTAATTAAGCGGAAACATAAAAAGTGTTGTCGATCATGTTCGCCAGTAACGTACAACATTGGGAATCATGAGTACAAAAATTGAACAAAATCTATTAAAACTATATTAAAGATAACGATACATAAAAAATGTTCAAATTAATTTCTTTATTGATGTCAATGTTATGATGCCTAAAACTCTTCTCCCATGGCAACTATCTCCTATTCTGTCTAAGTGGTGGTATCGAAGATTGAACACGTAAACACTATAGCGGAAACACTACCGATTTATCATAAGCTTTATGATCATATGTTTATAATAGAAGGGCAATCATATTTCCCATGCGTAATGAATAACTTTCATACTGTGTCGTTGATACAATTATCCGTTTTGCTTTCGAGAAAATATGTTATTATAGCTTGAATAATACGGGTGCTCTGCACAAATTGGAATCAATTCGATCAGGGAGATATTTATAAATATGGTTGAGTGTGGTTGAACAAATTTATCATTGGGCATTCCTATTGGACAATGGTCTGATTCTCATGATGTTCTCCCAACTTCCATTGGGTAACAAGCAAAAAGGAGGCAGCGATCATTGTTCTGTGTTAAGTCTCGGTACAAATCCATACCTGATGGAATAGGTTGTTATGGTTGATATCCATCTGGTCTAATCCCCATCTCGCCTACAACCAAAATGTTGAAACTCCCCTTTAGAATGAAAAAAACGTAATTAGTAAGTCTATATGTGTATCCATTTCCCATAATTCTACACCCTGTAACCACGACACTATGCCTGAACTAAAGCCTTGAATATTATCTTGTGTGAGTGCAGACGATATGGAATAAGAGCAAAAATTAATGTATGGTACTGGGCAGGTAATACACTGAGGGTATAACTGGACCAACCTCATCCCTGTGAGCTCCGACTACACGTAATGACAAGCATGGTACGAGAATTGATGTCTGAAACGAGGTAAGTATATAAACTCAACGGTTAATAGCCATTTGGTCTTACTCCCATCATGCCCATTTGGTCTAATCACCAAGCTTTATCTGCAAGGAAAACCTTAAAACTGCCCTTTAAGATTGAGTAAACTTAACCGAAACCATTTGCAATAAGCGTAAACCTTACTATACCAGGCTTTGAAAACCACATTGGCTTACTACACGTATTCATGATAATGATAATGAAAGAGTTAAGGTCTAACCCTAACTCCAATCCCTTACACCCTAATCCTTATTTTACCAGCTTGTACTTGAAGACGAATTGGAATATGGACCAAAGGGGAGTAGACCACGTGACAAGGTACCAGCTCGGCTGACAGACTGGGGGGCATGGGTGGGCATATACAAGTAGACAGGTAAGCTCATTTCTCATCTCGAACTCTGTGTCATCCCTAAGATATTTCATCCACCGGGACAGGTATTCCAGTATCCCACTTGTATTTACGTCCACCATATACAAAGTTCGTCATACCGCTCTAAACACCGCGTGTGACGTCACAATCCCTGCGATCCCCGGCCCGTACGTCGCAGTGTGGATTGGTATACGTGGAATCTAGACAGATATCCGATGGTAGCTCGTTTTCACAACTCGTAGCCTACGGTCGAGGCTGCGGGTTATTTGTGTTTCTGGTAAATACAAGCAATTCTGCCTGAACACAAAGACATACCTTCTTCTTTCCACATCATTGTCTTACATATACATGAAGAACGAGTTGGGGAACAAACTGTCAGTTAACGATCATTGTCTTCCTCTGTACGACGAGACTAAGTTAAAATTTTAAAATACATATCACATCATTTAATGTAGGCTACTGAACACCATGCATACACCACAAATGGATGCTTAGCTGGCAGTGTTGTCGGGCAAAGGTATGTTAAGGGTATATATTATCTTTAAAGTGATATAGTCATAACGACGACTACCAGACTACACGGCAACACAAAACGAAAGACATTCAATAAAATGATTTGTAGCTCCCCCCCCCCCTTCAGAAATCATTTAACAAGTGATATTCATATTTCTTCAACATACCAATGCGAAATTACAATAATCTGATTGACGCAATGCTGTTCAACATCAGTTTATGTTGACTGCTAACGCATTGTTGCCATTTTTCGTATTCTTCTGTAATCTATTTTGAAAAATCATCCACTTTTATATTCTGATTAATCAATAATTGCGTAGGGAGAACCCGGCGTTTCCGTCCTTGTAAGTAATGAAAATACGATGTAAACTAGAATGCAGCGGTTTAATAAGATATCGAAGCGAGCGTCAAACGGTACATCTAGGCAAAGATGCATGGTGGTGTAGAAATGTCTGTACGATTGTACATGTATAAGTTGTTGCATGCGCACGATCTAAGCACAACGGAGCCGGGTTGGATAGGAGAGAAGTGAGAGAGACAGAGAGAGAGGGGGAGTGAGGGAGAGAGAGAGGGGGCAGTTTAATTAAAGCTGGACCGTGCAGGCACACTCACACACCAAAAGAAATGAATGCGGATAGGACCCCTCGCATCTCATCGATGTGACAGGAGACACAAAAAAAAATACTGTGAAGAAGAGGAAGAGATGTCATCAGGGATACGAAATGTGTTATTGTCTTTTTCCTGCGCACTTTCCCCCGCCCCTCTAATTAATGACGGCCTCCGAGGAATGCAGTAAGGGAGACATTTTTTGAAACATATTGCTCTAATCTGAAGGATGAGTCACTTTAATAGCAGATATTATTATGGATCTCTCTTTGAGGGCTTTATAAAGTAAGGTGTTGGTGTGGAAGGTTATCAGTTGGATTGGGTTGATTGAGTATGTGTGTGTGTGTGTGTGTGTGTGTGTGTGTGTGTGTGTGTGTGTGTGTGTGTGTGTGTGTGTGTGTGTGTGTGTGTGTGTGTGTGTGTGTGTGTGTGTGTGTGTGTGTGTGTGTGTGTGTGTGTGTGTGTGTGTGTGTGTGTGTGTTTGTGTGTGTGTGTGTGGGGGTGGGTGGGTGCGTGTCGTAATGAATGTGTCTGTATGTGTGTATTGACGCCTACATGTATGTATTTCTAACGAGCTGTGATGATTATTTCACTCTTGTATTCGTCTATTCTTGATATTATAGTTTACACTCTTTATTAATATTTTATTTGGGGTTTGGATACTGCATGATGTGACTGAGGTTCCCGGATAAAACTAATATGCACATGGGGATCTCAAAACCATGTTGTTATCCCGAGATGCTAACCGAGGGAGCTAATATCACAGCCGACCTACAATTTAAAATTCAGCCGAATATCACACCATTTGTTTCTTTGATATATACCAACAGATGGATCGATAAATAACTAAGATAATTTGAGCATTCAACTGTTAAAAAGGATTTTCCAGAGCAAAACGCATACTCATTTTTCCAGATCGTATACTGACCGCAAACACGTTTGGAATTGTATTTTCGTTGCAAAAGTTGCGCACGCAAGGAATACATGTATTGTGACGTCATGCAAATGGTGAAATGATTCATTCAACAGCGACCTTCGTTACGTACTCATCGCACAAGTTAGTCGTCACTGATATATGCAAATCTAATGTAAGAAATACACTATTGACCGGTCAAAAGTACAATACCTTTGAGGTACTATTGCCAGCTCAAAAGCAGGAAGGTCTAATCTGCATCGAGATTCTCAAGCAATGGGATTAAATAATAATTAGAGACGGTGTATAAAAAAAAAAGTTGAGGAGTTAAAATCAAATAAAATTCATGCACAATTTCCTGACAGATTATTCGGCACTACTGCGACGCTTCCTACTGTCATGGCTGCATATCGAGAACCTAGCACTTTTTTTGGACTCGACAATGGACTTTGATTCGCGGAAATGGGATACACTTTTTCTGAATGTGTCTGTGGAGTATTAAAGGAAATAGTTCTGGCTTGCGGTTGGGGCTTCTCATGCCCGAGTTCGCCGGTTACCTGTCACGCTAGGCTCTATACCAGGGAAGAACCCAGAAGGAAGGGCCCAGCGCGTAATTCCTGCTATTGTCTTACGCCAGGCGTTAAACATAAGAATATGTCTATCACTTCCTCTAGGTCACGAAACGATCGCGTGGGCATGGGTTGATAGGGGGACATACGCGCAGTTATGACAGTACATGCACCTTAATTATCCCAACATGGCGGATATCCTCAGGGGATCACCATGGCAACCATGTCCCTGTATGCGATGTAGCAGGGAGTATTGGTAGCTGTTGCCCTTAACCCCTTCCCAACTAGACAACACGCTGCTTAATGGGACTTGTGTACTTTACTTGGAGGGAAAAGCTGCAGTGGCTTAGCAACATGATCAAGGGTTAATGCGGTTGGGTCGTCGGCTGAGTCAACCAATTGTAGGTACGATTCCAGAAAGAATCTCGGAATATGGTTGTATACCACATCCGCCGTCTGTGCGTGTGGTAAGACACTTTTCTTTCGGGTTGAGACCGTTGCCAATCATTGAACATGCCGTAACTATCGTGGTTACGTGGTTAGGTCAGGCTAGTAACAATCCCTCCTGGTGGTAGAGGTCTGGTTAAAGTACCTGGTACACTCAAACTTGGCTACAAAGACCATTGTCTATAAAGACCAACCAACTTGAACACTTCAGAACGTTTGTACGTCGAAAGCGAACCTGTCTAAAAAAATCCACCTGTACATTTATTTGTTTGTTTGTTTGTTTATTTATTTCACCATGCATAATAAACAATCACATTGACAAGAACAGCGTATTACATCAAAATAGAATACATAGTAGGAACAAAGCATAATCATAAATGTTTGAAGCGCAGAGTCCCTAGAATAACATAGTACGTAATAAATTCGTTTCGTAAAACATGGCTTGAAATAAAACATTCATGATTTCGTTTAATCGACAGAAATAAAAACAAAAAAAATAAGAAAAAAAATATTAATCGTGCCCTTATATCGTACTATACCTCCTTACCCTGTCATAAAAGGACAGAAACACTTAAGTGTACCTCAAAAGCTATTTAGACAGCTTTTTATGTATTCCTGGGAGGGGATTTAAAGACAGGGTCGACAGTGCCTACACACTCGCACAATTTCAAACAATGCTCGGAGTACAGTATTTCGCAATAATTGATTAAGACTGCCAATCTCGATGTTCTGCCGAATAGTCTATTTTCAGTTAACTGACGATAATTGATTGTTTCACAAGATACATTTTTATTAGATTTTCGGTTTAGTCCTGGAAATATGATAATATTGCTCCATTTATTTGAATTCCGTTCAAGATTGATATGTGTATTGCAGATGATTCGCATCATAATGGTTTGAATGTTTGATTTGTACAAATCAAATCCTTTTTTTGTTAGTGTTGTTTTAATCGGAGTGCTCCATTGTCAGATTTTTTAGCAAATAAAATGATGGAGGTGATGGTGGTGTTGCTGGGCAATTTGTACATACTAGCAGTGAGAATGGCATTATATGACGTTACTCAGTGCTAGACCTGCATGGTGACCTAATTGTGGTTTCAAAGCTATTAATGTGCTTGATATGTGGTTGGTGTGAACGGTGTCTTTAGAGACGGGATGTCCCAGTTGAAAAAGTCATGCAACTCGGCAGGAATCAGCAATACACCCCAACGATAACGTGTATGAAATCCCACAGTCATAGCTTCACGAATATTTTCAGAAGAAATGACAAACTATCCTTGTTGACGTTTGGAACGCACCGTCATAATCGTATCGTCCCTGTCAGTGCGCAATGCGGGCATTGAACGCATGCACTGTGGAACAGACAGGTACGGACCATAGCACACCGCGGTCTTTGGTCTCTAGGCAACAGATTTAGGACGACCCTCCAAAAACCTCCTCAAAACCCAGTGATCGCTATGATTTCGCTTAAAGTCAGTTTTCAGTTATATTTTTATGATGAAAGTTCTGATACATTATTCTTCTTCCATTTCCCGTGGTTTTTACAAACAAAATGATCTGCGAAAAGGGACACCTTGTCTTTAAAGAGGAACATCTACTCCCCTCTTCTGAAGTAACCAATGAGTGTTATAATATCAAACTGTGGTATGATGCCTAGTGATGATATTACCGATCTAGGGATATCGGAGACGCCACTACGAAAACGTCTGGCCGTCGAAACCTACGTACTGAAGATATGTGTTGCCTTTGATACCAGGAGGTGTTTCACAAGCTAAGAACGACTTTACGCACGACTGGTGACCCTTTCTTTTGCTAAATGAGATACCACATATTGTTTATGTTTTAACATAGTGGGATTTAATTTCCAACAATCCTTTTCAAATTTGACAAATCATAAACTTTGTATTCAGACACTTGATAATAAGACTACAAGAAGAACTTTAATTTGTAAACATGAGATTTGAAATTTAGCTAATGGGAATCGAAATAATTGAGAATCTCATTTAGCATAACAAAGGGTCATCAGTCATGCGTAGTTCGTAGCTTAAGAACAACTTGGTGACCCCCCCCCCCCCCCCCCCCCCCGGACCGTGGGCATGATGGGCATTATATGAACAAAAAATGCCAGAAATTAATGAAGATTATACGAGAATCATTATATTTTTATTGTTGTTAAATGACAAAGACATAAAGAGATTAGATACTGGTGATTCGATGTGATTTGATGAGATGTGCTGTTAACACTGTGTGTGCCAAAAAAGAAGACCCTCTTTGGGAGTTGCGCTAAAAACCTGTGAATAATGGTGGCAATATCAAAAGAAAGAAAATACAAAAAAAAAAATGATGCAAAAAAAAAAGCATTGACCGGTCAGCAGCACTTGAATTTCTATTGTCTGAAAGCAGGATGGTTAAGTCTGTGTCATGACTATCAAAACTTCGAGTGACAATATGCATCCATGATCCATGATATTATGTTATTTTATATGATATTTCCTAATAGAAAATGAAATTATATAAATTTGTGGCCCGATCCACAAAGGATTTAAAATGCTTATAAATACAAAGTAATACGCTTGTTGTGTGTGTTTCATCTTTTCTACATGATATGTATACAAGGTTTCGCAATGTTGACTGAATAAAAGAACATATCATACACATATTTAACAAAATGTATGTCCAAATATCGGCAAAGATGACCCAGATTTAAAGGAAGGTTTGTGCCATCTTCTCATCGCTACGCAATTTTGCTAATCTGTTATAACCCGAAGGAGATCACAATGAAGATCAGCAGGGGCAGATGAATGCAGGACATCAACGTCCCATCTGGGTCACCTAAGCTCTCTCTCTCTCTCTCTCTCTCTCTCTCTCTCTCTCTGTCTCTCGTCTCTTCTTTGGTCATCTCTCTCTCTCCCTTCCTCATCTTTCTCTCACTTTCTCTCTCTCTCTCTCTCTCTCTCTCTCTCTCTCTCTCTCTCTCTCTCTCTCTCTCTCTTTGTCTCTCGTTCTCTGTCTCTCTCTGTGTCTTTTCTCTTCTCTGGCAATCTCTCTCTCTCTCTCTCTCTCTCTCTCTCTCTCTCTCTCTCTCTCTCTCTCTCTCTTTCTCTCTCTCTCTCTCTCTCTCTCTCTCTCTCTCTCTCTCTCTCTCTCTCTCTCTCTCTCTCTCTCTCGTTAGATACATATTATATTAATCCCGTTACCACTCTCAACTTATCTATATATCTCTCTATACATTCATGTATTTTCATTTTTCATATATTTTCTAATCTTTATACCTATCTGCGTTAAATCCTATTCAAGGTCATGATGCATATGTACTTACTTTTACTCATAGTTATTTATACTGCAAATTATGATGTTATACCGGTAGTGTATCGTGTTGATCCCCTCCGTATTTCCTTCTTTCCTCTTTCTATTCTTCCAACGCATTATGCATGTGTTTTCCTTTCGTTAAACTGTTGTCTGTCTATCTGCTTTCCTGCATATCTTTTCTCTGTTTTCCCCTATTTCTATTCTGTGAGATTAGAGAGTTGACGACAGATGAAGATGACGACACGCTTTGTATCATCATTTTCTTTTGCTTCGTGCTATTTATTACTTTTACCTAATAACTTCCTTTACAATCATCCGTTGCTCCCCTTGTTTTCCATCGGGTTCCTCCTTTCTAGTTCTTTTCTATGTCATTTTCTAAGATTTTACTCCCCGTCCCCGTCTCTTCCCCTTCCTTCTCTCTCCCTTCTATTATCTCGCTGTGTCTCCCGTCGGTCACTCCCCCCCCCCCCTCTCTCTCTCTCTCTCTCTCTATCTCTCTCTCTCTCTCTCTCTCTCTCTCTCTCTCTCTCTCTCTCTCTCTCTCTCTCTCTCTCTCTCTCTCCCTCTCTCTGTCCATGCTGTTTCTCCCTGTCTCTCTGTGTATGTCTTGGTCTCAATTTGTGTGTATGTGTGTATGTATGTGCCTTTCTCTTTCTTTCTCTGTCTTGCTGTGTGTTTGTCTCCCTGCGTCCCTCTCTGCCTCTCTCTCTGCTTATCTCTCTCTGCCCCCCCCCCTCTCTCTCTCTCTCTCTCTCTCTCTCTTTCTATCTGTCTCCGTCTCTGTCTCTCTCTCCCTCTCTCTCTATCCTTCTATCTCTCTATAATGTCACTCGGCATCATTCCACCTCCCTTGACCTCCCTCTGTCAATCTATCTCTCTCTCTTCCTCTCTCTCTACCTCGCTTTCCTTCTCTTTTCCTACCCATCATACCGATTCGAAGTGCTGGAAGTACCAAATAGCCCGATTTCCTTCCGCGGGAGAAACGAGATCAGTATATAACGGTGCTAATCCTTGGTTTGTAAGGAAATAGATAGACAGCGGACCAGAGCGATGGTAGCGGACCAGAGCGATGGTGTGGGGCGTATTCGGGGATACATGTTTAAAGGGAAGGGGTGAGGGGGGGGGGGGTATCTAAATACATATATCGATGAACAAAAGTAACATCTGCAGATTCATACCGGCATGAAAGATACGAATTTTGTAGCGCAGAATAAAAGAAGGAGAGGATGCAAAATACAGAAAAAAAAATCATTGAGGTATTTACGTTTTCTTCGTGTTTTTTTAACCTTTCATTATTATGTGTTGTATAGTACATTTTGCTTATTAGATGTGCATAACAGTGCTATGTAGTTTTGATTTTTTAAAAAAATATATTTTTAAGAAATAAAAATTAAACTTAAACTACACCGTTTTAAAGGGAGCTGGTGGCCTAACGTCTGAGCTCAGGAAAGAAGTTGTAAGAAATATCACAGAGAAAAGAAAATTCTGACCAAGACATCTTTCCTCTGTCAGACCTATTTTTTTCAATTTCCAATGCAATTCATAAGAAAAAAAAGCAACAAATATCATTGGTAACTGTGATTTAAAAGAACCGTTTCATATATTATATGAAAAAAAAATGATGTCAGTTTGCTCCATAACTGGACGCACGTATTCGCAGTGGTCAAAATTACCACAGTGACCAGCACGGTACACGGAAATAAATGAAGTCAGGGTAAACTGGCATGACTAGTGCAAAGTGAGACCTTTTATGTTTGCTCAAAAAAAAAAATTATGCGAAGGAAATGGAGGATATAGACCTTACGGATTGATCTAATCTTCGCTAGGTTAATAGGCCATGATAAGCAGATGGAGCGAGATTTGTATGGGTAGGAAGCACGGTACCTGGCTATAGCTAGAAATGAAATGATCCGACGGAACGTACAAACACTAAAAGGCTAGGGAGGTATATACCATGGACAGGTCGGTAGACATAGGGCCATATTCCCTGGGGCCATATTCCCTACCTCGTGACAAATCGCAAATCCTTAAAATGTTCGGCCCGAATAATTTGAGGATTTGTGATTTAATCACTAATTATTGTTATTATCCCTCAAAATGTGAATCATTTGAGGGATAATAACTTTCAGCAAGTTTCTAAAATGGACAATGCATTCATTTAAGACCATTGACAAGAAG
>OZ022581.1:26686226-26743726 GCA_963669155.1 Arbacia lixula | reverse complement strand
CATCTCGCCTTAATTCAATATCAAATGTATACAATGCAACTGAAATCCTTCATTCCTTTCATCCGTTTCTTACTGAAATAGCTACTCCTTGTCATCAATATATTTTATTCAGTTGATTCATTTGATTATTTTTAAGAAGCAGCCTTATTCTCTATCGCCCTCCACATAGTGATACCTTCTTACCTAATAATGCGTACAAACCATGTCTACAATGCCCCATATCATAATTTAGCAGAGCGATAAACATTTTCCCTATTCTCAGAAACCCCCTCCCTCTTTCTCTTTCTTCTACCGATGTCAATCAACTGGGCCACGGCACGGAAATGGCTGGGTGGAAAGTTTACGGCTTCTTTGTCAACAGCAGAAGTTGATAGATGAGGAGAAATACAAATTGCCCGTGATCAACGCCAAGATCGCATCGTGAGGTCTGCGCGAAGAAAGGTTGAAGAAAGAGGGGGGAGAGGCTGAAAGAGAGACAGAGAGACAGATAGACACAGAGAGGGAGAGATAGGAAGAAAGAGAGAGAGGGGGGAGGGAGACAGAGAGAAAGAGATAGACAGACAGACAGACAGACAGACAGACAGAGAGAGAGAGAGAGAGAGAGAGAGAGAGAAGGAGGAGATAGTTGGAGGGGAAGGTTAGTGGAAAGAAGAAATGAGATAGAGGGTGAGAGAAAGCGGTAAAGTGAACAGATAGGAGTGAGGCGGTTGAGATAATAAGATGAGCAATGATGACGTTGAGGCCACCCAACATCGCAGACGATTCCATCATTTCTCTTCTCTCCTTTGCCTACTTGCCAAATAAGAACAGAAACATGGTAAAGATGGCCTGCTCAATCGTGGAGATGACTATAATGAGAGAGAGAGATAGAGAGATAGAGAGATAGAGAGAGAGAGAGAGAGAGAGAGAGAGAGAGAGAGAGAGAGAGAGAGAGAGAGAGAAGGGGTGGAGGTGGAAAGAGCGTGGGGTGGGGGTAAATTCGAAAGATGAGGCCAGTCGCTACGCCTGTCTGAACGTGATGGAAGAACTGTCATCCATCTGCATCCCGTTTCCATGGAAACATCAACATGCCCAAGTACTTTCATATTCAAGCATTTCGTCGAGTGGGGAATGAACGGATACACAATGATCATGAAATCCACATCCAACACTGTCCAAGGCAGCTTTCCATTCTTACTTTCAAGCTCACATAAATTGTCTAAAAACTTCTGAGTTAAGTCATGAAATGTGTACATCAAATACAATAATGATTTTGTTCATGTGTTACCTTTTACCATTACTATTATTATGTATTTAGTGATTTTGACACTAAGTATGGGTTTAACACGAATCAAAACAACGTTCTGTTGTCATGGTACTAAACGAATTATGTTCAGTATAACAATGATGGATTGGCATGCCGTCTGAGTTCATCCAATACCAGATGAAAAAGTTGTCAATGGGATTTGTATGCACGAACGGTGCGACAATCGCAGCTACAGAATATCTCACAGTCAATAAAAAAAATATGAACAAAATGTGCGAGATACTGGGTTCGGTGAACCTAGAACCTGCACTACCCTACGCACTACACCCGTGACTGGTACATCAACCACAGCGCCCCGTACGCAGACAGCCGCCCCCCATTCCGCGGCCCTGGAGACATATTAGCCCCATGGGAAGACATCTCAGGAAGAATATTGACCTCTCTCTGCGTGATGTATGTGACATTGGCAATGTCTGAGCGATCACTCAAGCAAGAGCCACAGAGCGGCCGAAGCGAGGGGTGCGTGGATGCCCCCCTTTCCACCACCACTCCCCTCATTCTTGATCATCTAGAATCTGGACCTACATTAAAACTGCTCGTTTGGGACCTCTTGGTGAAAGTCATTCACGTTAATCTTATGATGATCTGGAGTTGGATTTTCAAGAATTTATATTTTGTATAAGATCTGCATTAGTGCACTCTTCCACTTCCCGTTCTTTTTAATCTCGATTAACATCAACATTAAACGTGTTGTAACACTTCGTTAATGTCTTTGGCGTTAATCGTTTGCCTCAGACAATGCTAGAGATAAACATTCAAGGTGTCGTAGATTTTCTGGAATCATCCCACCCAGTGCATGCCGGGTAGCCAAACCATGTTAAAGATGGTCAAATATGGAGTTTAATGTCATGAATTGGTTACCCCCGTCTTAAAGTCTCTTGCTCTGCCTCCGGAGGAGAGTATGAACTTGAATTGGGAATGAATTTGGGTAGAAGACAAATTTCATAGCCATAAACTCGGGGTCAAAACCACTTTTCAGACTTCGGGGAGAGAGAGGACATATGGAAGCGGAGTTGTAAACTTGAACGAAAATAATGATAATACTCAAGGATGACATCAATCACACAGTTTCTACCTCTTTCTTTTTCTTTATCCTCCACCTCGTTCTCCTCCATCTATTCGTGGTTTAACTTCTTAGAAATATGGGACGTGCGTGTTGAATGGGGGTGATCGCAGATGAACAACACCCGATTTTAGTAGTTCAATATGTCCGCTCCGGTATCCCCAACCCATCTATAATCACACAAGGGCCACCAAATTCGATTTAGTTTGAAACGACTCTCCGTCCCAGTATGCATACAGAGTGGTGTAAGAACAGGACGAACGGTACAAAATACGTCCGGAATCATATTATTAGCCTCAACAGACATAGTATGCATCGTTTTAACGAAGGCTGAATTAGGCTGGGCTAAAGCATCATGGGTAATAATATTGTAAAACGTTTAGAGTTGATATCAGGAGTTAAATGAATACAACGTTTAAACTTTTTCTATTATTCATACATCTTTTGTTTTGACCATGTTGACACTAGATAATAATGTATTTTACATGTGTACAGGTTAGGTTTATTCGTATTTTGGTTTGTGGTTTATGATGGCGGTTTCTTCCACTAGGGGATTTTTTGATAAAAAAATAATCATACCTCTGTTGTCTCAATGTTATCTGTATGACACATAGACTTATCGGAAAGTGTAAGGAAGATATGGAATGAATATCGCATTAATATCGGATACATATCGGGTAAATATCAGGTAAATATCCGGTAAACCAACGCCCAACACGAATGTATGTATGGATCAATCCAACATAATGAGCAATATTTGTCCGATTGGTAAATATTTTGTCCAATAACTGGTGCTTCTTGACCAGATGTGACCATTATTTAAAGTAATGTATAATTTGTGAAATATCTTTATTACAATGCAATGTCCATATCATGCGTATTGTGAATCGTGCACCGTGCGGCATGTGTAAAGCTTTACGGGGATAACTCAAGAATCCTAGTATATGTTTCATACGACAGGTGTAAGCGCAGGTGTTTAAGAAAATGTGAAGAAATGTCGTAAATATCTCTGAAGAGGGGAGTCAACGAAACTTCTCCAAACCTCCATGACTTTTGTCCATGAACATGCATGTTTCAGTGACCGACGGGAAGATGGAGCAGAGAGCCGAAATGTTCCGAGGTAAGCCTTTGAACATTCAAAACATGTCATGACCATTTACGCGCAGGCATTGAAATAAATCCATGTCGAGTTCCGCTTCATGAAAGGAATTGTTTCCTACGATCAATGGAACTCCTTGATTTGCTTGTCACAACACATATTTCAACTCTCTACCTTTTTATTTCTCTCTCTCTCTCTCTCTCTCTCTCTCTCTCTCTCTCTCTCTCTCTCTCTCTCTCTCTCACTCTTCCCCCTCTTTCTGTCCATGTTTTTGACAATTCGGAGGAAATGAACAACTTGAACACGAGGTGGCAGAAGAAGAAGAAGAAGAAAAGAGAGAAAGAGAGAAAAAAAAGAAGAATGGATATTATTTCCGTCTTTTATTCACGCATGTTTCACAATTACGGGCAAGTCGTGGCGGATTGAGCCAGCTTATTCATCACCGTAACAACCATTTTCTCTGGCGTGAAAAGGCGAGCGGCTGTATTGAATAGACGTGGTAGTAGACATCGAGTAGGCTATGGATGGCAGGAGCGAGAAAACTCCGCGATCAAAAACTCAGACCCCAGACTCTCGCTCGCCGCTGCCTTCTTTTTCTGTTCTCTTTTCTTCTCTTCTCTTCTCTTCTCGTCTCTTCCCCTCTCTCCTCACCCCCTCGCCACTCCGAACTATGGTATGCCCCGTGGGTCATAGAGAACAATAAAGCCAATTTATGGAATATCATCGGTGTATTAAATTCACGCTGTGTGGTTAAATGGAAATTCCCTCGAATTCGGAAGCTAAACCTTGCAGTTGGACGAGCAGCATAGAATTCTGCACAATGCTACAAACATACATCCCCTGCTTTCAATGGCTATGAACTTTAAATACCCCGGAACTCCAAACACATAATGCGTTTAAATCGAGGGACTATTGAATTGAGTACATTGCATTATACTAAGGCTTAGCTACCGTAAGATATTGATAAAAAAAAAATAGTGTTTATCATAATCATACTGCAAATCATAAAGATAACTCTTGCAATAATAATACAACAAATGGTAATGATGATATAAATAAACACACTAACATTTTGATATTATCAATAAAACAATACATTTAGTAATACTGATAGTTCAAATAATTATGATCGTGTGTTACTAAATTAGTCATTTAGTCATAGTTACTATATTAGTCATTTTTATAATAATTAGAATTATCTCTACTATTACTGTTATTATAAGTTAAATATTTATATATTAAATAATGTAAATAACATTATATATAGTTACTTGCGTAATTACTATAGGAATGTAATTATTGTGATCATGGTTATGAATGCCATTTGGTTTCTTTCGGGGCTAGAAAAACTGCCGCTTTATGTGGTATAATGTGGTAGACTCATGTATGGTAGACATAGAGCCAATTGTAGAAAAGCAAATTAATTGCTGGTCTCTGTTTTCCATATTCGTCAAATAAAGTGAATTTCTTCTCAACTGTGGTTTATTACACGTATGAAGATTGTCTTTGCAATGAGTTGGTAAAACGCAAATTTGGAAATCAACACAACTGGAAGACATAATGATGAGTAATGAATCAAAGACGGAGCTCTAATGATACATGCTGAATGAAAGCCCTTGAAGGCGGGGGGGGGGGGGGCATTTAACATCTTAAACTCCTTCTCTGCCAGACTCCATACTGCCCTATCATACATATAGTAACGGTGTGTATCAGCAGTGAGTGCCTCACTGGCGCATGAAGTGCTCAACACTTTCCGAAACAAACTTTTTAAATGAAAGTACACGGTGTGGTCGAATCATGGTGTTGTTTGATATATATACATGTACAATATAACAAGGGAAAGATTATGACATTTCCGAGTTCTTCCTCATATTCCAATCACATTTTCTTTCCTACACACCGAGATAGGCTCCTCGTATTGTTCTGCTTTTATTTAAAAGTGCAAGAAGCGTAGTTCAGATTTAGACGTACGGATCCCACCGTGCATTAAGTTGCACTCGATCGAACGCACTGAAAAGTAACCCCCGATTCACGATAGCCCTGAACCCGCATAGAGCTCGGTAGCTGGAGTGCAGAGCACCGTAGCCCCGCCGCTAATGCCCGGGCCAGGCTAGGCGGGGGGCTCGCTCTAGCTGCGGTCGTATACACATGCATGCCCGTCTAAAAAAAAAAATCTCCGTCTTTCATAACAATCTTCATTTCTTCCACCTTTATCCCCCTCAACAATATAACCGTTGTGTAAAAACAAAATCAAAAGAGCAATGGTGGCATGTGGGCATGATAAATGTGGAAACAAACTTCGTGTGGCGATCGCCGTGTCTGATGAATAAGTACCCGTTCTTGCACGAGTAATAGCGAAGTGTGAAGGGAGGAAAGAAATTCTAAAGACTATCACAAGCAGAAACTGTACCAGAGGGTGTCAGAAAAGTCTCCCATTTTTGTTTTCGTTTTGGTAAATCTGTTAGTGTGATTGGTATGTGTTCATGAAGCAGAGCGCTATGCGAGTAGCACAGTATTAAAGTACGTGACACGTACATCTTCGTATTTTGTTGTCTTCAGTGGAATGGATTTCTGTATTGATTTAAATAATATTTTTAGTTACATGTATGCTGTATATTAGATTATGCTACAAGCATGTTTCCATAGCATTTGATTATAATCAACGTACGCTTATCGCTAATACGTATTTAACATACTTAACATGTGATTGAAATGAAGGGCATAAAAGCAATTACGCAGTTTTACTAATGAGAAATACACCATACAGCCTTCCTGCGTGTGCATTCGTTGAAGAAACACAAAACATGTTTGTTTGTTTTCTTTGACAAAAAATTGTCATTTACAGCTGCACATAATCACCAAGAAATGCTACAGAAGGTTTCACTATACTATGTATCACTATTCGCTCACCATGGAAACCTACAAAGAAGATTATTTTTTCCTGTTCTACAAGTCTGACTCGTCCAGACAACATTAAATTTGGAGGAACAAGCAAACAAACTGCCATTCAAATCGGTATAATACACTTCTCTGGCTGACAGAAACGTCTTTTACTCTCCGTTCATGTACATGCACTTCAATTTTATGTTCCCATTTTCCTCGCTTGACTTTCCCGCTCTTGCATCCTCTGCTGTTTTCAGAGAACACATTGGAGTAACCGCACTACATTATGTCAACACGGTCCACACGATTCAGCTAGTTTGGTTCAAGTTCAAAGGTCAACGGTCCTACGTACTGTGTATGCGTGTGTATGTGTGTATATATACCGGCATCAACGTCGAGTCGACGAGCGCGCGCCCTGCGATGTTGCCGATAAGCTTATCGCGAACAAAAATAATCATAGCAGAGAAGAAGCACAATTTTGATTGTAAAATGATATATATTCATTGCTGGAGAGAGACAATCCGGGACACACATACATACCAGTGCACGAGATGGACATGTACCGTTTAAGACATCACTCTGTAATGGGGTATAGACTTGTACGATCCTGTCTTGTAAGATCAAGGATGTATGAAGCGGACATTCTTGGTACGATGTGGTATTAATCAGGAGGTTGTACATGTACTGTGCATTCTGTATTGTTGATGTTAATGCATGTAGATGGGAATATTGTGCTTGTGGTTTTGTTGCTGTTGTCTTTGTTCTTTTTCTTTTGTCTCCCCTTTTCCCCCATCTTTTTTGTATTTCTCGTCATCTTTATATCTATGCTTTCCCCTCTTCCTCTTCAACATTTTTCTTCTCTTCCTTCTTGTTTCTTATACTAGTAGAAGTGAAGGATAATACTAATATTAACAACAACGTCATAACAACTGATGTATAGTGTCCCTCAAATAATGTCAAACACTGTTAAACGCAACTTTCCATGAATCAATGCTTTCCATGATATGCACAATATGACCAACAAGCGATGTCAATTTACTTTGTTCACATCACCACAAGAATTGATTTCAAACACCATTTTACAAGTCTCTCTGCACGTGATTCATTTCGAGACAAGCATGTCATATGGCCATTCAAAATCGTGCCTGAAAAGGTGTTATTTCCTCGAAATGCCAAATGACCAATAATGATCATGATGATATGAAATAAACTTCATTGGGGAAACGAAAACAATGCTGATCTAACATTAATGGCTTTAAGATCGGAAAAATGACTATTTATCGCCATTTATATGTTGTTGCACTTGTCAAGGAGGTGCATTTTGTCTGGTACGAGGGGGGTTAAAGATGCTTGTGGGCCTACGTGGGCGTGAGTGACAGGAAAAGAAAATGCCGAATCATACGGATCACTTTGGAGACCTTTAATAATAAAACTTGTTAATATCTGCATATTACTGAAACTTTTTTCACTCTTTTCTTTGTTTTCACCCACCTGCCAATGTCTCAATGTAGAATCAGTCGTGATTTGTAAGAATATACATCAATTATGTTCTTCTTTAAAACAAAATATGCACTCATGGAAATGAATTAATGAATTAATTGAATTAATCACTCAATTGAATCTGATTTTTTTTTTAAAGTACTCGATAAAATACAATCATATAAACGCAAGTGCAATGTACTAATTAACCTCGTTGTAAAAGACAATTTAAAACCCCCAAAACAATTTGCTTCCGATACAAACAAAACAAATATGGAGAAGAGAGCAAAACAGATTTGAAGAATCCTCATGAAAAAATATCGATATTGCAATGCTATAAACGTCGTTATTATATCAGTGGGTAACTGGCAACTTGTTCGTGAGGCTGTGATTGCAGACCTCACCTTTTCTCCTGTTAGTCAACATATTCTTATTCCCTAATTCCCCCTTTTTACTACGAGGAACTGATTTCCTTATGTGTTTGCTTGATTTACATACAATCGGAGATTTATTACTTCCTTAATCATACCTTACTTCATATTTTGTATATTCATCAATTTTAGATTTGTATACAATTTTGTTGTACGGCATTTGTAGATCATGAAGATTTATTCATGTGATTACCTAAAAAAAGGCTTTTGGAAACTATAATTGTAATATGTCATACGTAATCGTTAGAGTGAGTATACTGCTGATTCATGTCGAGATTTATTACTTTTGTAAAAAGGGTTTCCTTCCCTTTAATGTGTGCCCTTCAAAAGTGAGCCCTTTGTCAGGTAATAATTATATACTTCAAAAGCACAGTTACACAGTTATAAAACTATAATATATCTTGAACAAGACTAGACCTATGATTGGGTAGTAAGACATGTAAGCCATACATATGTACCACTAGTGCTCGAGTTATGTTGTGATACGATCGTGTCTTTACACCCTGCAAGTCTTAGGCGATACTACACTGTCGCCATATTGATGGTGACACTTCAAGACATTACGAAGTATATCAATATCCATAGCAACCATTGCCTTCATCATCATCATCGTCGTCATCATCATCATCATCATCATATTCATCATCACCATCATCATCAATGCAGTAATTGGCCCATGTATGTGCTTTTATGCATTTGAGCATCAGTGCATATTTTTTGTATGTAGATGTGAGTAATTGTGTGTGTGTGGGGGGGGGGGCATCAGTGTGTGTCGCTTTGGGGAGGAGAGGGGGTGTTAAAGAGTATGAAGAGCATAGATAAATCATAATCAGATGGGATACCACTCAACAAGGGGGATACGAGTTACTGAAATCGTTTTTAACACTTCGCCGACTTCTTTCCGTGTTTTCCCGTTACCACAAACCTGTACTCGTGAGCGAGTAAAAACTCGATAAAATCGTGCAAACAATATCGACCTGTCGGATCAGTTTTCCCGCCAAAACATGGAGAAGAGACCACATAAAATGGAGCCAGACGAGATGGATGCTTGGTGGATGCCTCGTGAAAACGCGCGGGAAGATTGTTTGAGTGCGTGCGTATCGATTCGAAGGAAGCTGGTTTGATAATCTATCTTCTCCTCCTGCCCGTCTCCCGGTACGTGTGATTGCAGGCTGTGAATCTTCACCGCGTGGAGATGGCGAGTGTGCATGCGAATTAGTGTTGGGTGGAGGTGGCTGCTAGACGGAGATGCGGGGTCGGTCTCTGGCTGGAATATTTGATTTGTTTTCTGCGCGGGAAAAATCTGACATCTGTTGCATCTGTTTGTACCACTGGAAATCTAATACCCACGTGCAGGTTGATGCAAGCACTTGCTAATGTCGTTTATGATCCTTGAGCATGATCATGATGGCGGGTCGAAACTACAACTGGTGTTGGGTTTTTGTGTTTTATCAATGTTCTCTCACAGAAGTAGACTGCCTGTAGACTGCCTGTATTGTCTATCTACCGATCAATTCATTCATTTATTGATCCAATTTACATTTATTCATTTCATATTTATAATATCTTATTGTCATTAATCAATCATTATCCTAATAAGTGATGATGGTAATGGTGGTGATGATGATGATGATGATGATGATGATGATGATGATGATGATGATGGTAGTGGTGACGATAGTGGTGACGATAGTGGTGGTGGTAATGATGGTGACAGTGTATTGATAATGATCGCAATGAAGATGACAACGAAGATGGTGATGAATATTGTAATAATGGTGGTAGTGATGATGATGACGATGATGATGACGATAGGTAGAGGATGGGGAATAATGATGATTATGAAAATGATAGTAAGACAAGTAAAGATGAGCACATGGCAGATCGTGGAACACTTTAATGAACAATGTTGACATTTGTGAAAACAAAAAGAAATATGGAAATGGAAGAAAGGATCAAGATAAGCAAATGAAGAAGAGAACAACATCTCACGGTTAAGGTAACGTACCCCTCTAAAACATTACATGGACCTGAAGAACATCATACCCTACATGAGTCACGCTTGTAAACTATGAAACTTAATAGTAACCATGGTAACCAAACGATTCAAATAAAGCCTGAATAAATCGTACTCCCTCTCGCCTCTCACACTCATCCTTTCGTTAAAATTCAAGTTACGTTTAATACTTAGAATGATACATGTGATTTGCCAGCACGATAATATTTCGTACCATAGACCTGACAAGAAATATCCATATCCATGTCATGATGATGTGTAGTAAGCAAATTACATTTTTAAGGCCTGGTAATGTAAGTGTTAACATGTAGAGCGAGAAGTGGTCATAGAGGTGAGATGGTAGAGCCGTTCTTCCGTCATTAAAAATCTTGATAAGGCTTTTGATTTTTAACGATTTCATCACTTTGAGCCGATTTGCTCATGTGATTGCGAAATCCAACACGAAAAATGGGACTATACTCTCGAAAAAGATACTCATCATGATTACTCATGATTACGGGTCCCGAAATGACACCCGCTTATGCTCCACACCTTTTATCTGATCGAGTCATTTAGGCTATGTTGTTACGAATGATGTTGGCAGTTAAAGGATCTGCACTTACAAGACTACAGTTTTTAGATGCCCCATATGTAAATTGTAATGATATCATTCCATTAAAAGTCGTTTTCAGGTTATCTATTTATAGGAAGTCCATTTATTTATTGTTATATTCATACGACTGTTATAAGCTGTCAAATGGATACTCTGCTGTTAAGGGCAATATTATCTTCCTAATGAACAATTGCAATTAATCGGAATAGTTTTGAAACTTAAGCCATCGGTCCAAACAACTAAGTTGGAATGTTGTTTTCGGTTATGATATTTTTATACTTTGAAATTTCTTTTAAATATTCATTCACAGTCATTTTAGATCAAGGTTGTTCATCATTCTTAATTTCCTGTACGTTCTCATGCAAACGCTCATTTCATATAATGCCTACTTCTCTTCATAAAACGCACAGAATGACACAAATGATATGATACGTATGACAGTTTTGAATCGGAAGTATAGCAACACTTTCGCTGAACCCAATCATATGGCAAATATATGTTTTAGTGCACCGGATGCTCAGGTAGCAGCAATTTATACCATGTATCACAGTATGCTGCCTAATGTACCGCAGGTATAAACGTACGTCTCGGCACCTCGTGTCGAGGGGGTCGATTTTCACTAATAAATTCATACACGCTATCAAGTTCTCACTACACACGTGTTCCGTTTTTAGAGCACGCCGCAGTAAGTGATATCTTACACCCGATCTTAAGCCAACATTGATTAAAATTCAAGTCAATTTCCATCGTAATCACATTGCACGAGTCTAAATTCGAGTACCGCGCGGCGCTGCTTGCCGCTTAGAAGAGCGCGTACGTTCCCGAATGCACTCTGCGCAGCAGCGAAAACCCCTCCAGTACAGAGAGTGCGCGGTGTTGGTTAGAAACTCGACTGTATGGTGGGAGATGCTTGGAATGAATGAGAGAGGGGAGAGAGGGTAAGGGAGAGTGGAAAGAGGAATCATCGATAATGAATCCCGATATTTCCCCCTTCTTCTTTTCAGGCCGGGGCACACGACAAGATTATCGTGTATGGGAGCGAGGAGTAATTGATTTGAGGTGATATGATATCGCTAGCGAGTCTCCCGCCAACCAGCGGATAGCTGGGGTACGGGACTGCCGTAGCCGCCGGGCGAGAGATTGCTCGTAGATCCGTAGTATGAAGAGAGGATACATGTATTTCAATGGGTACGTTGGGAGTATTGTCCAGTACGTCAAACCATACAAACGGTTCTAAAGCACGTAGATGGTGATATGAGGTTAACAGTGATGGAATCATCGGGAGACGTATAGTTTCCCAAGGCGAAGGAGGAGGGGGGAGGGGGGGGGGGGTAGTTGGGATTACTCTCAGGGGGCGCATTGCCTTACTGCGCTAACCTCCCCCTCACACACACGCACACACACGCACATACACACACACGCACAAACACACACACGCACACACACACACACACACACACACACACACACACACACACACACACACACATTACTTTCAAGTTGCATGCACATATGAAGAACATTTCTGGTTTATAGACAGCTAAGCTTGCAACGAAAAGGATGTACATATGAAAAGGATGTACATGTATATAAATATGTGTGTCAGTGAATGGTGTGCGTTACGGGGGAGGGGGTCACCTAAACTCCCCTAAAATTATGCAACTAAACGAAAATATTGACTGTGAACAAGCTACATTTTATACATGTGTAATGTATGATGTTAACGACGACTACGTACTGATTAAAAACTAAATTACTTACGAGTTATCTTATTTTGGCACACGATTTAATAACATTATCCATGCATACACTTGATGCGCTACGATAATATTTTAAGAGTTGGTTGACTATCAATATGTTACGTTAAACCGATTCAAATGTAAAAGCACATGCAGTCGTCAGAGACAAAATTACATTGAAATTCTAAAGCACATAGGAATACCTTGTCATCAATTTCTCGTGCAAGTTAGCTGTTAACCACAAACGGTAAATAACTAGTAAACCAGTGCTATATCTGTATATTCATTTGTGGAAGTTCTATTCTTCAACGCATATTGGAGCTTGACTTACTCTCGGAATTACCCCTTTGACGTGTTTGAGATTCGAACCTGTGACCCGGACTCTCGTGTGGCTATTAGACGCTGAAGCTCGGTTCTCTTTCCAGCATTGTCCGGGCCGGTTTTTTCACTTTTCCACATCTCTGTTCGAAATCATTTCCCCTTTCCCCGTAGTGTTTCTCATATTTACATGTTAAATATAATGAGTATACTTCACTCACATTCTACACAAAAGTATTTACTATCATAACAAAAAGGCATAACAATATACCAAATAAGCTATATTCCCTACGGCTGAGTCGGCTTGATTGCATGCATATTGTCATGATTGTTGTAAATAAACAGAACTGATTTATAGGCTTGCACGACCTAGCAACGAATTATACATACACAAATACTTTGAATCAGGCTCACGTGCGACTTGGATGATCCCAGGAAACAAACATTATTTCATATCAAGTTTTTCTTTTCTTTTAAAGAACCCTACAGTTATAGCAGTTGTCAGCGGGTTCGATTTCAACATCGGTGATCACTGCGTCCAGATGGGTACGTTCCCAATGATAATAAACATAATAAAATACATGTAATTCGTGAGAAAGTAAATGTTATTTTTTTTTTCTCGTCTAAGTGTGAACACGTCATAAATGCGTCATGCAGTCACATCTTAAACTTTCTGAAAAGTACTGACTTCCTACAAAGTATCAGATTATTGTGAATTTACCATTAAAAATGAAGTACCTCAAGTACGAGGTCCCCTCGACGATAGATTTGATTGCAGGTATTGCATGGCGAGAGTTTCATCAAAACAAAAAATTAAAAATTATTCCAAGTCTGCATATTTCTGAGATTTCCTGAAACCTTAATAGGGCATGTTGTACAAACAACGTGATGGCTTAACTCAAGAGCTTTTTTGTAAAGCAATACACAGTATCCGCACCTGCCTGCCAGCATAATCATAATAATATCAAAAGACAACTTAGAATGAACAAAGTTATTACCACTTATAAGTTACAAGTTATAAGACATTTACCGATTTGTTTTCTTCAAGCCCCAAAATTAATAAGAACGCAATAATCAGGAGAATAAGATACGCAGATTGAAAGAGAAATAGTGTCTTTTGCTACACACATTTAATGTAGATTGTTTATCTCAGCATAATAAAAATAAACGTCATATTTCTGACAATAATGAAATATATGAGATTGATTTATTTGTCATGTTTTTTCGTGATTACTAAAGGAACCAGTCTCAAGGAGGAACCATTTTCAATGTCAGAAAAATCGATGATTGCTACAAGCAGAAAAGAATGAAACACAGCTTGTACCAGATGTTTCTTTCTTCCGGATGTTTTTCATGTTTATCAAACATATCAAAGGTTCAAAGAATAATCATAGAATCACTTGACAATTATTCAAATGTTGGACATGTTCTGAGTGTTCCTAAACATACGTTCGAGTGAAGATTTCTCTAATTGAGTTTTTCTACACGAGTGATCAGTTCATAAAAAAAATTCTTTGAAAGAAAAAATCAAAACCCCTGCAATGTAGTGGCTATATATAGAAAGACCAGGAAGACTTTCTATTTTAACGAAGGAACTACAAATTACTATAGAAAGTATAACAAAAAATACGAACCTATTATTAAACGGAAGGCTTAGAAGGGGGTGCTACTCTTAAAATGGCGTCGTGAGAAGGTGTATCGTCGTATCGTTGAGGTATGTTTGTTTTTTGAAACATAAGGGTGTTGCTATTGGAATAGAAACAAATGAGAAGAGCTGTTATTGTAAAATGATATCTTTATCATCACCATTAAAATATTAATCTTTGAAAAAATCATTAGCTTTAGTATTAACACTACTCCATATCATTATCAGCATCATTGTGATACACATAATACCTTTCTTCTTCCTCCTCCTCCTCCTCCTCCTTCGCCCCGTGAACACTAATATTTAAATCGCCATCGTTCTCACATTATCAGCGACATACTTCTCAATATTACCATCACCATGTTCATAATTTTAACCATCGTCTTAGTCATAATCGTCATCATCACCGTCACCACCTTCCTGGTCATCATTACCTCGTCGTCAAGTACCATTATCCTCATTATCTTTGCAGAAAACGATCGTGGTTATCACTCACCATATGAAACTGTACTTTCAAACATCATCAACATCATCATCATGCCAGCACTAGGCCATGCATAAATACTAGCATGATCTGTGGTCAAATGTATACATCATATACATACATATAGCAAGATATTTGTGAAGTAATCTTGTATGCACGTTATGGCCAGTACTGTGTACACTGCACTTTTGAACCAAAAACAAAAAACGATTTCATGACTTGTTCACTGTTGTATGAACATGCAATATTATCATGCCTGCCATGATCATCACCTTCCTCATAATCTCTTTCTTTCTACTTTCTGTCTGTTCTCTTCTCCTTCGTCTTCGTCTTCTCTTCCTCAATATTGTCCTTCCTCATATTCTCACACTTCCTCTCTCTTCTTGTCCGGACCCGTTGAAATATTTGATGTTAGACTATTAACCGCTTGATGATTATCCAACTCCTCCTCCCCATCCCTATGCACCGTTACCGCCACCACCATCACCATCATCATCACCACCATCACCATCATCATCACCACCATCACCATCATTATCATCATCATCACCATCATCACCATCATCACCATCATCATCATCATCATGATCACCACCATCATCATTATTATTATCATCATTATCATCATCATCATCATCATCATCATCATCATCATCATCATCATCATCATCAAAAGAAGCACCTGATTAAAATCGTCGTGATCACCACCGTAACCAGCATGGCCGTCACCATCAACATTATGATCATAAACACCATGCACCACCATCATCATCATCATCATGATCATCATTATCATCACTATGGTCACCACCACTACCATAGCAACAACAGTACCATCATCACCACCATCATCCTTACCACCATCATTATCAACACCACCACCACCACCACTACCACCAACTTCCTCCTCCTCCTCCTCCTCCTCCTCCTCCTCCTCCTCCTCCTCCTCCTCCTCCTCCTTCTCCACTTCTACTTTTCATCATCATCATCATCATCATCATCATCACCATCATCATCATCATCATCATCATCATCATCATCATCATCATCATCATCATCATCATCATTACCACCACCACCGTCATGATCCCCTGCCCCTCACCTAGTTTCCTCAGTGTAAATGTATGAATCTACTTCTTTGCACGGGGTGTATATTGCATCGATTGCCATAGCGTTGGTATGAAAATGGTATGATAATCCAAACTAAGCTGTGCAACATTTCGGGCGTTGTTAGGGCAATGTAGGGGGACGAATAGCCATTTTTCTTACGGTTATTCCAAAGAAATCAATAAACAGCAGGTTGCTTCAGGGTCTATTCACCTCATTCCATTCAACGATACCTCGTTCTGGACGTATCGGTTACAAGACTCGGACCATGTACATCTTAAGCGGCTTCGTCGCGATTCTCTTCTTGCATCAGCAAAAAGAAAAGTGCAATCAAAGACTATACAAACATCTGACAAGGTATCAAGGCGAATTAGGACATTTGAATTTTACATTCCAAAATAATCTAGAGGTGGACAACTGAGAATTGACTCCTCGAATGTCGAGCACGATACAGCTCTGATTGGTTCGTGGTAGCGGGTACAAACATATAACAATCTGAATAACAGTCTGAAAGGAATAGGAATACATAACCACCATATACATATACTGTACGCTGATTGAACAGACTGTGCTCCTGTTTCACGAGCAGGCAATCATCTCACAACCATCACACACTCCGTTACAAAATCATAACATTCTCCACTTTGAAAGCAAGCAAAATCACCTCGAAAGAGCGAAAGCTAAAATCGTAATATTTTCATCGAGCAAATAGTATGCTTGTCTTTTATTTTTAATATTCATAAAAACAATAGTTTAATATTTTCACAGAACATTCATAAAGTTTTCCTGTCCTACATGTACAACAACAAGAGTCCCTGACGTGTTAAATAGATAAAGATCGAATAAAAACTCACAGATTCCGAGTACATCTACTGCTGAAATTCTTTTGAAATGAACAAAATTACTCTTGGCCTTCGAAGCTACTCGCTGGTTTTCACTTCTCAGGTATCGGATACAAATTAGTTGTTGTTATCGATGGTTTATCACTAGTTTCTTATTGTCAGTCGATACCTACACACTGTACATGTTCGGTCAAGCGTTGGTGATTTCTATCAGTTTGAATTTATAAAGCCAGATAAATATACCGATTGGACAGTTTGCAAGACAATTTTAAACTGTGGTCAAATAATTTAAATAACACTTATGGAACATAGAATCAAAAGAGAAACATAATAACATTAATCTAGATAAAAACGAGATCTTACGTACACATATAATGTAATGACGGTTGAATGAATTATTATCACCATCGTTATCCAATGATAAGTGTGTTGACACTGACAGAAGCATTTGATTTGAGAGAAAGCAAATTTATGTTCGCAAAAATCTAAAGCTATTGAATGACGTCATAATACAAAGACATCAATAATTTTAAGGGTGATCAGCGGACACATTGGAACTGCATCCCTCTTGATTTATGGCAAGATTATTTACGTGATACCAACACCTCCTCCACCCGTTTACCTCTCAATCTCCCCTCCACTCTACCTTCCTCCTATTTCTTCCCGAATCATAACGTTACTGTCAGATGGGGGGTCGAGATTTCAATTAAATCGTAATCTCAAAATTCACTCATGGAAAATTAATCCGATTGAAACCATTTTTTCCCTCTCTCTTCTTCTTTTTCTTCTCTCTCCCTCTTCCCTCCCTCTTCTGCATGCATTTTTCGCCCTGCTCGATATTGAAGTGAGGTGCAAGAGCGCACGGTGAAATGAAACGGCAGAGCACGTCGGTCGCAGAGACGGCGGTGGCGGGGGGATTATGGACGGCCGAATAAGCCGGAGCTATGGCTCAACTCACGGCCAACATTGACATAGCGACACTATACCCCCACAGCAGAGCGAACCGACCCGGCCAACGCTCCAGCATTGATTTATTCTCTACACGCCGTATTACACAGAGAGCACGGCGGAGTGTGTGGGGGTGAAGAAAACGAAACGCGACAGGCGAGGGGGCTTGAAATTTAGCACTCTGCATTATCATCCTGCCATATTCTATCTCTCCTCCCTCCTCCCCGAACCGAGACCCAAGTTCATACAAGAAATAATAGATGTCCTCCTTGGAGAGATAGTCCCAATTTGCAATAGCAAATTTGACTTGTTACTCTAACCCGACAATATAGTGTTTACCTAACTCACACTTGAGGGTCTGGTTATTTTTTCTTTCTCGCCACTAACGTTTCCATGGCTTCGGGGAGTTGAGAACATTTTTACACATAATTTAAAATTGCCCAATGCAATCATGATCAGGGGCATTAGAAACTCGAGCTATCACCATTGTTGGTAACTTATCACCAATGATTTGGGTAAAGTCGTTACCCCCACTTCTCATGGGATTCACGCAAGCCCCCCTTGGACTGGACGCTTCCCCCACCCCCACCCCTTTTTTTCCTGACTTCATCAAACTGAAATAATTTCGACAACCTCATGAATATTTCATTTTCTCCTACCTGTAGAAAATAAACCAACATAACTGAAACGCTTTAGGATTTCTACCGTTGCTTTAACGGGTAAAAACATTGGCATGCCAATTCAATGTCGTTGTTTTTACATACTACACATGCTCACAAGACACAGGCAACGCAAAATTGAGGGGAAAATATTACAACGGGTTTCCACGCTGAGAAAGAAAACCCTCGTTCAATTGTTAGCGTATTGGTATTTCTATTTATGAGCGCAGTTTAATCCCTGCATTCAGAAAAAAATAGGCTCAATTTGTAATGAAAGTCGAACTGAAATCTGAGAAGACATAAAATCAGATTGGCTCGGTTAGTCACCTCTGCTTTGTACACAGGGCTTGTGTCAAAAATGTTGACCGCATTGAAAATGTCGGGTTTGCAGCTGAAGAATATATCACATTGGTACTTTTCTACCGACGGTGATTCAGGACGAAAAATCAATAGCGGATTTTCACTTTCGTTTTCCAGATCGGAAAGCGGATTATGTTAGCGCTCCTGGCAGTACAACACAATAAACATATTTATAATGATCGGGTACTACGTTAGACTTAAATGGCTATGAACAACGAGAGGAAGTGTTTTCAACTATCGGACTTAATCAGGAGAAACTTCACATCTGTAAATCAAATTTTGAACATAACAAGTTGGCAATTGTTCACAATGTCCAAGAGTCGTTTGTAACATCTTTTTCAGCCCATTAATTCACACCCCACCCCTCTAAACAGGGGGGAAATGATAAACAAACATACTAGTAATTACATTCAAAACGATTGTTAATGCAATGCACATGAATCAGTGGGCATATTCAAATTATTGTGAGTTTAGAAAACAAAAAGAAACCCTGTTTTCTCCGTGCCTAAATGATGCACATATTTGCTGTTCGTTTCCTTGGGTTGCAAGAAATGGAAGACAAGAAAATGAGTTTCGTTATCCTTTTCCTACCACCCCGACAGGTATACACCGACAGCTACGCCAACGATACAGTCAAAACAACTCCATAAGTTTGTTATAACTTGCCTAAACTTGCGGGGTATATACGCACGTACATTCCGCGTCACTTTCCATGATGCACATGAAATGTTGTACCCAATATGTACCACGTAAAACAGGCTTCACATAGGACGTCTTCAACTTTACCAATAAACTCGACTCTAATATTTCAACATACATTGTTTTGCATAAGGTTGTTTTCTAAGAACCCTGCATTTTCCACGTATCTCACACTTACAAAAATACATTTACAAAAATGAGAAGTCACGAACAAAACTGGTTAACAGATGTACTGCTCTTGAACGACCCCGGGCAGAACGCAACACGCTACGATAACATGAACCATAACAGCGTGTCTGACGTGACATATCCATATTCTGGATTGTGAAGAAACTATTTGTGAGCTTCAGTTATTCTTGGCATTTCAAATTTAATATGCGGAAGGAGAACGAACATTATCAATAAACTGTTTGTCAGATTTTTTACCCACATTCCAACCAGTGCTACGTGAAGATTACAATTTACGAGGAGATACCGGACAAAAGAATATTTCGCATGTCATTAACATGGTTCCCTAATCTTCCTATTGACCTCAGCGACTTTTCAACTTCTGTTAACTTGTGGGGTAAAACGAGGGGAAAATGTGTATTGAACACGAATAATTGGTCGATACTTATCAGTCTGTTTGGTTCCCCCAAATTAGTTACGACTTAAAAGAGAGAGCACTATTTAGCCAACGCAACACCGCATACCTCATACTAGGTAAGTGTAAATAACAATTATGCAAATTCAACTGAAATCTTGGCCATCGCGTTTTGTGGAAATCTGTTGAATCACGTTTACAGTTGTATTAAAGATGGTGACTTTGTACGTGACTGGGACGCATTGAAATGTTGTCTACTACTTAAGGGCTAGTCCTCATATAAGGACATAACTGAGCCATGCTTCGAAGCTATTCTAAAATAATGATCAATAAACCAGGTTAATAATAATTGAAAAGTGCACAGCCTCGAACTAAAATTTAAGTAAAAATCGGTTGTTGTTTTTCAAATCCATTCTTTAGAGCCTTTCAGTGCTTAATAATCCACTTTATAACACGGTTACAAGTACCGGTGCTTAAACAATTTAACAACAACTTATGCCTTGCACTATTTCATGAAAGGCTTACACATGGGACAAGTTGTGAACTTATCGTGTATAGTAAGCAGTGTCCGTTACTAAATTATCACACGGTTGATGGAAATGCCATATTCTCGTTTATAGAACGTTTAAGAGCTTAATGGAAAAATTGGGAGTTATTTTTCATTCACTGCAGTCGTAACAGTCACTGCAGTGAACATGACATTTTCCCACTGCGTCAATTTCAGGAAGCGTCGAAGAGACATGGATTCAATCAGGAAATAGGTAATTGACCTCCAAAACAATGGAAAAAACATAAAACAGGGTTTGAATAATTACACTACATCACAAAATCATAACCTATAGTAAGAAGCATAAACGTTACAACGAAACAGAAAAAAAAGGTTTATAATGCACGGTAATACCCCAGGTAAACTTTGGTATCGCGAAAGAAATTTATGTAATACATTTTGTTCGTGATCATTTGTCGCAGATCGCAATCGGATGAAAGACTGGTAAATAAGGGGTTCATACGATGGACTCATCGAATTAAGTTTTTACTTATCTGTAAATGTTACGTCTAGCCTATGAAAGCTGATGACAAATTCTATGGACATAAAAGGCAATTGAAGCTTGGTGATGCAACATTAATATTTAAAAAGTAAACAAAATTAAATAACGACATCTAATCGATCTCAAAACAAAGACAAGCAAATATCAAATTGTAACGAATGATGGAATCAACCCACCGATATTGTCTGTTTGTCGGTTCGTCTGTTTTGTCTGTTTGTCCATCCGATCCCGCATACATCAACACACCGTCATCACGAAAAACACCTTTGTTTCTTCAGTTTATTTTGGTGCCAGCGAACTTTCAACGCACGGACATCAGTACTTAGGGCAATCGTAGCCATAGTGCGATGAGGGATACATTGAAGCCGGCGTGGACCCTGAAGATGAAGACCGGTAGCTGCTCATCGACGACATCGACAGCTGGCAGCTTTCGTTCGCATTCGTCGCCGACGACGACAGCTGTCCATTTTGATGCGCGGAGTGCGAGAGAGCGACAGAGCGCTGTGTATCGTACATACCGTAATGGTTCTGCGTCGGCGTGGTGGAGTGGACGTCGGGACTTCCCCCGTACCAGGGGTTGGAGCGGTGCACGTTGACCGCGCTGGCCTGAGTGGTCATGATCGGGCTAGAGCCGGGCGGGCTCAGGCGCTGATTGAGTCCGTGCTCTTGCTGGATTTCCTCTGGGGTAGGGGCGATAGCCATATGCTTACCCATGGCCATGGAGTCCTGGTCGTAGGTGGACGAACAGTGATACTGGTTGAGCGTGCCCCCGACCACGCCGGGCCCGGCGCCGGGGCCGGGTCGTTTAGAGCATGAGATGCCGCGATTGAACTGGCCGTGATTGAGCTGCGCGTGTGGGTAGCCGAGCGGCTGCGGGGATATGAGCGGGCCGGCCCGGCTGGGTAAGGCGTGAGTGTTCGAGTTGAGGTCGCTACCGCTGCCAGCACCGCCGCCGCCTCCGCTGCACCCGACGTGCGCGACGACGCCGCCTTCTCGCTGTCGCATGGCCATGAGGTTCTCTACCGTGTAGTTAGCGGAGTGGTGCTGAGGTTCGAGCAGCGGGTTGTCAACGGCCATCTGGTGATGGGGCTGAGTCGGGGAGGGTTCGTTGAGCACGTCTGACGGGGAGTCCATGGGCTCCACCTTAGGCGTGATCAGCCCGCCACTCGTCTGCACATCGCCGCGGTTTATCGTGCTGCTCACAGACTCACCCATCTCACCGCCACACACCACGCCATTGGGCTTACCGACCTTCTCCTCACCGCCAGCTCCGGGGTGGCCTCCGACCACGCCGTCGTCCTGCCCCTTCCTCAGGTCGCACTCCCGGTCGTCCTTGTCACCCTTCATCATGTCCTTAGACTTCTTGAACCTCTTCCTCCTGCGCAGGTAGCTGCCGTTGTCGAACATGTTGTAGCTGTCCGGGTCTAGGCTCCAGTAGCTACCCTTGCCCGGCTTCTTGTCGTCGCGAGGTATTTTCACAAAGCAGTCATTGAGGGACAAGTTGTGGCGTATCGAGTTCTGCCAACCCTGTTTGTTTTCCCGGTAGAAGGGGAATCTGTCCATAATGAATTGGTATATTCCGTTCAGCGTGATCTTCTTGTCCGAAGCGTTCATGATAGCCATGGCAATGAGGGCTATGTAGGAGTAAGGCGGTTTGACCATATCCTTCGGGTTCGCCTGCTGAGGCGCGTACGGTCCATACGGTGATCGAGCCATGCTCGAGTACTGGTCGTGGCCGTACATCGTCATCGGCATCCCCGAATAGGCCGACGGGTGCCGATAGTAGCCCTGGTCGGGCGGGAACACGGAATGCATGACGCTACTAGGGATGGACGGAGCGGCTGGATGGTGGTAGGGCTGCATCGCCATGCCTTGGTTCGAGACCGGGGCGCTGCCGGGGTGGACTTCACCGGGCGAGGTGCGTGGTCCGTACATTGGCATGGAGGTGGTTGGCTCACCGGTGTACTGCGGGCTGGGGGATTCGAGCGGGCGTGCTACACGACTGACAATCATAACCCAGAATATCTCTCCCGTCCGCTCTTCTCATGCCATATACTACTCTATCACCAAAGAGCTAAGCCCCGCCCCTGCTTCCTGCTATCTAGCCAATCAGCGCGGCGAACGGCCACCCCTGTCGTCTGCCCACACACAGTGCGATATATGTACGCGACAGCTAACGCAAGTTGACGTCCAAATGAGTTAATTGGCCATCTTATGCCATATTCATATCTGCAATTAATTTCACAACTTGTCAGATCTTTTAGTTGAACCTCATTACCACCTCGATAAACTTTCTCTCAGCGGTCGAGGTAGGCAAACTCGTACCTTGTATTCCCCCATTACAACCCTGAAACATGACTTCATGGGCTGCTAATACAACCTCGAGAATAGAAAAAAGAAATCTCTGGGCTGATACGAGCACAGTAAAAGTATAAAACTTCACCAAACAACCGGCAACCGTGAGTGCCAACGTTAGATAGGGTCGTTGTTAATTCGACTAGTTTATATTTGAACGCTCTCCCTACCGTTAGGCAAGCTACTAACTGACAAATATAAGTAAGCTTAAACATAAGTCTCTAAACAAGTAGTTTTGGAGGAGTGTGTGTGTGTGTGTGTATGTATGTATGTGCGTGTGTGTGTGGTAGGAGGTTGAAACATGCAAGTACATGTTCAACAATAGTAAATACACACACATGCACACTCACATACACACTCACAAAATAGTTTCCTACCGCTATTCAAGTGCATGCAAGCACGTAATTTTACCTTTATATATCATCGGGTCAGGTCTCGTTTTTCCCCGCAAAGCGATTTACTGATAAAGGATTTGTCTGAAAAGGGGCATTTGCATGAAATTTTTATTGGTGTCGTAGAATATTTCAACAACAATTGTCGCTCCTTTTATACAACTTTATTGGCAAGCAAGTGCTCCTAATAATGTATTCCGTTCCCGTTGCACAGTGTTCGCGTGTGAAGAATGACAACACATTTTAACTCCTTCTGAGTCAAATGTAGCGCAGCTCTATGGAGTTAACGCACATTGCTGGTTGATAAATACAGCTATAGGTCATGGGGAAATCAAATCAATGTGACCACCGTTGACTACCGAGTTGATCTTGAACGCACATTACAGGAATGATGATAATTACATACGGTAAACATGGTAGAACCATTCTGCTGCCATCACAGGGTCAGAATTTCCTTTAATTTCAAACCATGTTATCAATTTTCAATCAAACAAGATTGGGATCCATGGTCACGGCACTGAATTGATTCCCGTTACCCCGCCGTCTTGGTTGCCCCAAGTTCCCCTTTCCCTTTAAGTACATTGCATACGAACTCCCACAAACAGACTATTCCGATGTAGCCTGCTTTCAGTTATTCTTGCCAGAATTTCCGCCCCAATTGTATATGTTAAATCTATGTTATACTTTACCCCCCCCCCCCCCCCGCCAAAAAAGGCAACAAATTTACACAGATTTATATTAAACAGGATGAAAAAAGTAGTCAATATGGATCTCGATCTCTCTCTCTCTCCCTCCCTCTCTCTCTCTCTCTCTCTCTCTCTCTCTCTCTCTCTCTCTCTCTCTCTCTCTCTCTCTCTCTCTCTCTCACACACACTCTCTCTCCACCCCCACCCCCTTCCCCCTTCGCTCTCTCTCCGGCACACACCCATAATACACGCGCTTAGACACACACAATTTCTGTATTGCCTTATATGGGCTGTACATCTACATGTCTTTTTATCATCCATCATTCTGCATCTATACATATCATTTAATGATTCATCTATTTAGCCATTTCTTTACATATCTTTCTTTCTCTTTACATCTTTGTCTAGCAATATATGCAGTTTTATTCAACTCTGTCTATTTGACATAATGATTCAAACTGCACATTGCCAAACCAAAGAGCTATTACACACTTGTAATAGCTCTTTGGCCAAACTATCTTACCATCCAAATTTCACCACATACGGTGTAATGATTGACTTCAGAATAAATACCTTTTAAATCAAACATCGAGGGAATATTGGTACTTGAGGTAGCAACAAGCGAGCGTTTACACTTCTCCCCGTCACAATGCTAACACCATCACTCTCATTGTAGTGTCGCCCTATTACCGTGTTTGCGTTAACATAACTAATCACGTTACACAGTGAATACAAATTTGCCTAAGTCATAAAGCCGCGGAGGCGCAAAGCCACCCAGGTCGGTAGACAGCTCTGTGCGCGCGGCCGGGCTGCCGATAGCCGCAACTGCCGCCGCTGCTCTGATCCCTACCAAGGCCTACAGCTTGCAGTACTAGGTAAACGCTGATTAGGGCGCGAGCTTTTTATTTGATAAGGATCGGGCAAGTTATTATACAAAGAACATTCCAGCCTAATTGAACCAGTGGAGATAGGAGAGTTTACAAGGTGCAGCTGGTCGGAGCGAAGCGCCCATCGCGAGCTGCCCCGATACCCCGCCGGAGCTTCTCCGTCTGTGGCAGCTTCTCCTGGCATATGCTCCATTGCATTCTAAATGCTACTTTATCTATATACACGCTCTGAGGAGATATATCTACCTTCACAAATGAAACACGCTATCATGTTATCATTATAGCGTGCATACCATCATCATGTTGCTTATAACAACAGCATACTGTGATCGTATCATCAAACCCATGATAACATAAGACACCAAATTTGCCCACACCTCTTCATAACCTGCATAACCTGCTCTATCATCACCATCATATGCCGATTTTGAAACCTTAGACCGTTTAGGCCTTTGTGCAGGTCTAGGATCTGAGGTTGTGAATACAATACAACACTGTTTAAGAACCAAAACATGTCAAAAGTGACTTTAAACGGGTATACACACTATATTCACCATTCGAATTAATGTCTTGGTGGTTCGTCTTAAATATAGTCTAATTTATGCAGCCCTTTTCTACTGACAAAATTATCTTACACATCAAAAGCTGCCCCAATTGATTAGAGTAATGCTATTAAACAGTGATAATTCGCGTTATCTTCGAGATGAGATGTGAGTATCATGATTTTGCATCCACCATCACTTTACACGTGAAACGGAAACGGAGCTTAAGAGGTAACCTGCTAAGTGGTGTGTGAGTTTGTTGTGCTGTATTCAAATCATATACCACTTTCCGGTGTCATATTTCGCAAACTGTACCTACTCGTATTATGTTGTACTAATGGTCCATGTAACATTATAAAATAACGAAATAGAATGACATGGAGTGCCCAACGTGTACAGCTTTTGATTACAGAGATGCAAAAGGCATCGCATAACTGGTTAACATGAAAGTTCTTTTTTTTTTTTAGTTTTAGTAACACGGATACAATTTACAGAGCAAATAAACACCATGTACGATAACCAACATCAACAATGGTTATTCACATAGGAAATAACAAATAGCAAACGTTTGTGAATCAATTTATGTTAATATTTTACTTATTGGGTTATAGCGGTAATTGGAAGAACAATAGGTATTATGAATTTATTTGATTAACATTTTAGCTGATTGCGTGATAATGTATATGCTTGATTCTATCTTTCTCTATTCGTCCGTTTGCTCGTTTGATAGTGGGTGTGTATATTTATTTGTTTCAATATCCGTTTGACTTATCGATTAATTGTCTGACGGGTCGATTGAATAATTGCTTGATCCTTCGATCGTTTTAGCAGTGAATGAATGGACTTTCATTTGATAACCCCTTTCATGGACATTCTACTCAACCGCTGGATGACTTGCAGCCAAACCACTTCAGATAGGAAACCAATTTTCTGCCCAATGACCTAAAACGCTGCAAAACAAGCTGATATCGTACACTTATGTTCTGCATTTAGGGTGGGACCGTAGCTCAGAAAGACTGACGTTGAAGCAATGAAACGTGAAAATGGAGCTAATCCGGACCAGCATTCGGCTGTGTAGAGACCTTTCCGTCTTTTCTTACAATTTCTAAACTTTCCCACGGCCACAACAATGCATAAATGAAAGTGTGTGTAATTGTATCTGCGTCGACACTTGAACGATAGCTTAACCTAAGCCACAATATGAAGGAATCGTGTGTTTTTCTCTCTCCCTCTTCCTCTCTCTCTCTCTCTCTCTCTCTCTCTCTCTCTCTCTCTCTCTCTCTCTCTCTCTCTCTCTCTCTCTCTCTTTCTCTCCGTTTGTGTGTGTGTGTCTCTCTCTCTCCCTCTACCCGTCTCTCCCTCAGCTAAATTACCTCTTTTTCTCATTCTCTCTCTCTCTCTCTCTCTCTCTCTCTCTCTCTCTCTCTCTCTCTCCTTCTCTCACCCTCCATATGCCTGGCTTCGTTTGTCACTCATTCAATCAATATTTTGCTCTACATTATCTTTCACCCTTATTTTCTTGAGCATGGCTTTCTTTATTTTCTTCTCTCACTTCTCATGCTTCCATTTTGCGTTCTGCTGTTTGTGTCTTTCTCACTGTTTGTCAACGTCTAAGAACACATTTAAAAAAATGATGAGTGTAAAACCTACTCATTATGCAACAGTCTGGATGTTACAATTAATTTTTTGACTAGTAAACCAATAAAACAATGTAACAAACTAATGGTATTCACATTTCCCATGGCTCACACGTTTGAATGCGTATGTAGCAATGGAATATACATCAAAATTAATTCAAGAAATCATCTCGATAAGAGAGAGAGGAAGAGAAAGGGGAAATGAGAGAGAGGGAGATGATTTCTACATTTATTCGTGGGAAAAATAAACCAGGAAACGGGACCTGTAAAATGCATGAAAATGATGAAATGTGATATTTTCATTTGGTAATCATTTAATGGCAACGGAGAGTTGTACAAAGTAGGGCGACAGAGGGAAGTATACTACTTTTGCGAACGGTCCAAGGAGAGTCGAAATTGCCTCTCTCGTAAAGTCAGTAGCAGTCTATCAACTTGTTTTACGTATTCCGCCCCCACCATCTTTATCCCTCCCCTCCTCACTCCCCCCTCTCTTTCTCTCTATCCTTCTCTCTCTCTCTCTCTCTCTCTCTCTCTCTCTCTCTCTCTCTCTCTATTTTGACATTCCTTCCCCCTCCTTCTAATTGTCCATCTGCCTCGATGTCTGTCCTTTCATTTCTTATATTGTTCTATTCAAGCTTTTTTTTTTAACTTAATCGTTCGTTCCCTTTGGTTTCAATTAAAACGTGATCTCCGTCCGTGTTTTAAAAGACTGTCTTCGTTCTTTTAAGTCTTTGTTGTATTTGTTGGTTCTTGATTTCTATCACCCTATCTCTCTATTTCTCTTTCTCTCTCCCCCGTCTCTTTTTCTATTTCTCTTTCATCTCCCTCCCACATCCTCGATCCATCTCTCCTCCTCGTTCTCCCTCGTCCTCCCCTCTCTCTCTCTCTCTCTCTCTCTCCCTCTCTCTCCCTCTCTCTCTCCCTCCCTCCCCCCCCCTCTCTCTCCTCTCTCTCTCTCTCTCTCTCTCTCTCTCTCTCTCTCTCTCTCTCTCTCTCTCTCTCTCTCTCTCTCTCTCTCTCTCTCTCGTCCTTTCCTCTAAACATCGCCCCGGGGCTCTATTGGTCGAGAGCCGTCCCAGTAATCAAGCCAATGCCCTCCATATCGCTTTGAGAGACAGGCCAGTTGAAAGAAATTAACTAGGGCAGATATTTTTCAAATGTTCACAAACAAATTCAGCTATTGTCCGAGCTTTGGAGTCGCTAGGAGCAGTATTTTGTGTGGGATTGCGTTCAGTGCACTGGGGTCTTGTTCTTGTTCTTCTTTTTTTATTGAAGATTTCCGTAAAAAGCCGGCAGGTTCATCATATGGGAAATGCAATTTCTGATTGATTCTTTCGTGCCTTATTGAAAAATCTGCAAGCATATTAACTACAACCTTAGCACCGTAAGCGTCACTCAAAAATCTCTCTCTCTCTCTCTCTCCCTCTCTCTCTCTCTCTCTCTCTCCCTCTCTCTCTCTCTCTCTCTCCCTCTCCCTCTCTCTTTCTCTCTTTCGTTTCCTCGCTCTGTTTTTTTTCTCTCTCTCCTTCAAACTCTCTCACTCTTTCTTTCGTTCTTTTCACTTGAATTCTTTCTACAATAATTTTCTCTCCCATTACTCTTCTCCTTGTCGTGTTACCCTCCGAGTCCTCCATCCTCCATTTTCATTCTATCCTGTCAATCAAATCTTGCGTTTATTGTTGTTGTTGTTATCATTAGTAGTATTATTATTATTATTATTATCATTACAATTATTATTATTATTATTATTATTATTATTATTATTATTATTATTTTTATTATTATTATTATTATTATTATTATTATTATTATTATTATTATTATTATTATTATTATTCTCCATCGTATTCATGTTAGCATTGTTCCTCTAGTTATTGTTGTCGCTGTTCTTATTCGCTTTTAGTACTTTCAGAGATTTTAAAAGGTAGACACATCACACCTCCAACCTGGACCTGTTATCACTTCAAGTTCAGACATCCTGCTGACATGATTATATATTATCAGGGATTAAGCAGTTTGTCAGACATACTAGGAAATTAGTTATGCTCTCATGAATATATAGTGGCAGTTACGCCTTCATGTCGATGATTAAAGTTGAAGAAATAACTTGTTGAGTGTACATGATGTCATGTTTCTCTAAGGTACGAATTAAAATGGTTATACAACTTATCCAAATGTTCCTACTTGGACGTGAAAAGCGATAATTTTTTGTTTTTACCTACGCAGACCTAAAGTACTCAATAATCAATATCTTCCCTCATGTTCATGTATCATTATTGTTTAAACTTCTCCTTCTTGAGATATGAAGACCGAATTGCGATAGTGACTACTGCTGCTATACTATTATTATACCTACTACTTATACTACTACTGCTGCTCTTACTACTACTACTACTACTACTACTACTACTACTACTACTACTACTACTACTACTACTACTACTAAACTACTACCACTACTACTGCTACTACTACTACTACTACTACTACTACTACTACTACTACTACTACTACTACTACTACTACTACTACTACTACTTCTACTACTACTACTACTACTACTACTAAACTACTACTACTACTTTTACTACTACTACTACTACTACTACTACTACTACTACTACTACTACTACTACTACTACTACCACTACTACTACAACTAAACTACAACTTTTCATACTACTACTTCTACTACTACTACTTCTTCTACTACTACTACTACTACTACTACTACTACTACTACTACTACTACTACTACTACTACTACTACTACTACTACTACTACTCCTAAACTACTTCTACTCCAACTACTACCACTGCTACAATTTGAAGTTCTCCTACTAAGGATTATAATCATTACTGTTTTAATCATTATTGCCATCATCGTCGTCATCAGCATCATCATCATTATAATAATAATTATTATTATGACTAACACTGTCGTCATCAACGTCATCATTCCTATTTTCATTATTATTTTGGTATTATTAGAGAGCTTTATTTGGCACTGATGAGTTCAGTGAGCTTCAAATCACTGCGAATTGTCACGTTGTAACCCCCCCCCCCCCCCCTTCCATCAGTTCGCTTTTGAGTGGGCTGGGACGGCATGCCAAAGCACGTGCTTTATTCGATATGAGCATGGCATGCCTCATGACAGACAAACAAGCAAATAAGCTAAAATTTGACGATGTAATTTGATTCATGTTTTATTCATTATTTACCAGATTATCAAATTAAGTTCGATTTCTTCCCACGGATCTCTAAATTGGCAACAGTTTGTGTCTTCGCCTCCGTTGCCATGTGATGTGATTAAGAAAAACGCGGGAACACCAGAAAAATCATATTTCTCGGTACCCAAAATTGAAAGAACGAGCTATCCTTGCGGCGTTGCGCGTCAGTACGTTTATGTTTTAATCAAGCGTGCATTCTGGGCCAAATTGGTTGAATTGTGAAATTCAGCGCACATTTTGGATTATGCATTTTCCCCACTTGCCCCTTTTCTAGGTTTTTAAAAATGATGTAACCTTGCTCAGACATCAATGCTTGTCAAATCGTATCATTACCTAAGGATGACAGGAAGATTGTATCGTTTTTTCAAACGAAATTGTCAGGAGTTACACTCTTTTATGCTATACATTACAATTTACATACATTGATGGAGTTATTGTTTTACGCCTCTAGCATGTCTTTTCATAAAGCAGACAAATTGACAGAAAATATCAATTATTAATGATCATGATGATGCTATGGCGATAAATCATGGTGACGGTAAAATCGGTTATGATGTTGTTGACTACGATGATAATCATGATGATGAAGTTGATGAGGTTGTTGTTCATAATTATTATGATGATGACGATAATGATGATGATGATGACGACGACGACGATGATGATGATGTTGTTGATGATGATGATGATGATGATGATGACGATCATGCTGTTGTTGTTGCTATTCATAAAAAAATGGGGCTGATAATGGGAATGCAGATAATGCTGATAATGATAATGAAGATGGTAATGATGTTGAAGATGATGATGACGATGGTCATCGTGACGGTGATAATGATGATGCTAACAGAAATATGATAAATACGTTGAGTATAACTCATTAATCTCTCTTACCAGAACATAATTATGTGACATATGTGACCATGGTGACAGTTTAGGTCAAACTCTGGAACATCTTTATTTTTCATCGTAAATCATCAGCACAATATTTCGAACTTCATTCTCAAACATGTAACACCTGACAAAAATAATTCGAAAAAGAAGCGAGGGCAACTGTTGCATTCGCGCAATGCTCTTCAGCACTATATACATCTCGGGAGAGTCATTCGAACGCGTACGACGCGCGTGTTCTCTTGCAAGTTCTGAGGCTAAAATGAGGGAACAAACACGAAAATAACGCAGCAAAAATCAATGTTAATCATATAACTGCTTGTAGCAGATGGGGGTGAAAAATCAATGCGATATATTTCCAGCTGAGTGCTTTGTAACGTGCTAATCACTTGGGGCGATGACTGAAAGATGAAATTATGCTAATCTAGAAAAGGAATTCATTCGGAAGCAAACGCAAAGATGGTCAGTTAGTGGCGATTTCCCTGCGGTGGAGTTTTTTGTTTAAATCATTGTTTACTAGGAGCTGCGGCTCTGCGGAGTCATGAAACTGGACAACATTGAATCGGTTAAAACCTCCATTCCGTATTCAATGTCCACAAGGGGACAAAAAGTACCTGTGCAGATTATTTACATTTGAATGTAACCACAAAACGCTATGAAAGTACGATCACCTTTAAATATATAATTCCTGATCATGTTCGCTCGTTATTTTACAAAGCAGCTAGCGCATCGGCGATAATTCCTGAACTTTTGTTGTGGAAATTTGTTGTAGAATAATGCAATACCATTGGTATTCAAAGGGATATCGCGCGTGAACATTAGATTTCTGTCACTTCATTCTGATGTTGATGCAATACAAAAGGCAACATATCATTGAAACTCACAATACATGCTCGTCAAGTACTGAGTGCTTTCATTGAGACAATTTCTGGCTGCAATTCCCTCAATTTGATTATACTACGTACTTTTATTTACTTATTTTGTTCCTTGATTATGTATTTGCTTGTAATAATGTAAAAATCAGCAGAATTGGTTTAAACACAGCACTGATTGATGAATTTTCCCCTTACTTGCTATTTATCAAATTTATTCTTCATCCGGTACTTCTTCTTTGTCATACAAATCTGCACAATCTACATTATCGCTATTTTATATTTATACCTGTGTACTTGTTATTCTGTTTCATTGTATTTTTTTTCGTGTTCCTTTTAATGCTGTTATTATTCCCTTTTTTATTTCTTCTTCTTCCTCCTCGTCTTCTTCTTCTTCTTCTTCTTCTTCTTCTTCTTCTTCTTCTTCTTCTTCTTCTTCTTCTTCTTCTCCTCCTTCTTTTCTTTTCGTCTTCTTTTTTCCTATTCTTCTTTTTCTTCTCCTTTTTCTTCTTTCCTTTTTTCTATTTTCTTCCTTTTCGTCTTCTTCGTCCTGTTCTTCATGTTGTTTTGTTGTTGTTGTTGTTATAGTGTTCTTCTTATTATTATCATTAAGCTTCATCTACTTCTTCATCTTTTTATTCTGCTCCCTTTTCTTCTTCATCTCCCTCATCCCTTTGTTCCCTTCGAAGAATGAAATAGACAACAACTCTCTGAGGCGCACCAGTCAATCAGCCTACGTCACGAGATATTCATCATCATCCTTTTACCCCGATATAGATACCAACTGATGGCGAATTCCTCGCAAAAAATATTCCTCGCAGGAAGTACATGGAATAGGAAATGTTCAGTTGCTGGGCTTTGGCTAATCCCAGCACGTGTGAATTGGTGTTATGACCACAAACAAAACCGTGTTTAGACTGCGAAACCAGAGACCAGCAAACTCGTGGCGAATATTGACTTAACCAAGTTACAAGACAAATTACGACGAGGCGTGGCAGGCCCGCTCCCCTTCAGTCCCACGCATGGCTTTTCGTGACATACTTTTCGTCCGAGTTTTTATCAACATCTTTTCGCGCCTTTTTCTCTCCCACCTCTCTCTCTCTCCCTTCATCATCTCTTATGGATACACCGCCACCGTGAGGTGATGCGTGCCTCCTCCTTTTGTTGGTCGGATTTCTTGGCTAATCGGTCGAGATGAGCCGGGTGTTTGGAGTGTCTTGAGGGGGAGATATTGCTCTGTTTACTGAGCGTTTGTTTTCAATCGTCCTTCTTGGTGATTCTGTTTTCTTACAACTTATTTGTCGCTTGGCTCGAACGCGGGGCGGGGGGAGGTGCACTTCTCCGCCCCGCCTCGCCCGAGGAAGTTAAATACCTCGCTTCATCCCCGACGAGTGAACTTCGAGGTATGGGCCGAACATGATTCATTCGATTTCATTCAAATACAATAGTTCTGACATGTGATATGAACAGTTGCAACTGTATGTTAACAGCACATACGCTTACAATACAAATGGAATACAAACATGACATTGATTTGGGATGGTATCGTCGTAAAGTCATCATAAATCTGAAGACATATAATATGAATGTGTAGTTCAAATGTACAGAAATGATCACCAACGAGGAATAAGTGTTATTTGCATAATGAAAGAAGAGAAGGAATAGGCACAATCAGAACTAAGCATAAACCTTTTCACTCCTTGTTCCTGTTCTTAATAATCAGTGAGTTAACGAGAAGGGTGAGGAGAAGGAAGAACATGTACAATAAGAACACGAAATATAAAAAAAAAAACAAGAAGTACGTCGTGCAGGAAGAAAGTCGAAAAGGTATGGGAAAGAAAGAAGAATATGAATATGAAAGAAAACGAAACACACTTGTGGACAAATATAAGGTGGTCTGCATTGGCAAATTCATGCACAGACATGGAACGGTAAATGCACCGTGCATAAGAAATCGGAGGCAACGCTCACGAAAGCTTATAGCGCACCTACAGCATACTAACATTGCAAAGATTTGTCTAAATGGTCACGTGTATATGCTAACAAATCTGTATTTAATAGGCATTTTAGAAAAAGGGTCGAGAGAAACAAAAGGGAAAGAAAAACTCAAAGAGAAGGACAAAGTGAGGGAAAGAACAAAGGAAGTTAACAAAAGTCGCATTGCAAAAGAATGAAGGAATGACTCTACCCACGCCAGGAATCGAACCGGAGTCGCGCGTTCTGACGAACAGCAATCTTCCCATTCAGCTTGGGCTAGAATGATTTAGATATACATATTCAAGCTTAAATTTCGCCATAATCCCGATCTCTGATCAAAAAACGGAGACCACTACTATAAAAGTTTAGTAGACTCAGCTACAACATATGACAATTTCATAGTAAAATATTCAAGCATGAGCGAGATACAGCTCGTGGAAGACCGTTATGTCATTTCATGATTGGAAACAAATGCCTCTTCCATTGACATAACACGTACATAAGTCATATTTTGACATTAATGCCTATAAGCAAGATTTACATCATGATGACGTGATCAAAATGAAAAATGAAAGCAATTTCTACTATACAGCAGTTCCCAGCTACAACATACTGAAATTTGGGAGAAAATTGATACAGGATTACTGAGATACGCACAAACGGGTAAAAAAGTTCATGACGTCCTACATGACGTCAAGTATACTTAAAGACAGCCCGTCCCTTTTTCAGATCACCAAAAAAAAAAAACCATCGAAACATTGGCAAAACATAAAGAGAAGTGTTAGCAAGCTGTATATTCAAAACTGAGTATATTTGAAACTGATGCGTAGTGTAAAATTCAAATAACGCACGTAAACAACGTCTGATTAATAGTCTTTACCTCAGGCTCTTAGCAGTTTGTGTTGAAATATCTGCTTTATTGATTCATCTGTTTATTACATTATAAGACGCATTATGAAAAAAAGTTCTATAGAAGGAATCATCTCCAAAGTTTGATAATTACTCATAAAATTGGGATTTCACACATGCATAATAACCACATAGATACTGTAAGAAAGACTAATACTTTTTTCGTAGTACGAAAAAAGTCGGATTGAAATTTAACGGCTGAATTTTTTACATATACAGAAAGTTTCAATATGCTATATTCTTAGAAATGGTCTTGAATCTCACTTTCTTCAATTTACGATCGTGATAGACGATTTCAAATTTTAAGCTTGCAAAAGGGACGGACAATCTTTAACGACAAAATGAAATAACGTCTACACATCACACTCTTTCAGAATATTAAAAGAATGGGGGTTACTAGCCATTCTGAGGAGCTATGGCTGATTGAAGACATGCTTTTTTGCAATATTTGCACACAAAAACGTATTGACGCACGCGCAGACTCTAAACTTTGACGCACCCGCACGACCTTGTTATTGCATAAACACGGATCAAAATGACAGAATCCGATGTATGTAGTGTCAGAAACAGTAAGTCATTGAAAAAATGGAATTCTGACGTTGCGTTTGCCTAACGCACGTAAAAATGTGCGATATGCTTGAAATGGCCTGAAACATATGCAAAACAATTGCTAGTTGATTTGGAACATTTTTACATTTTGCTCGCGTTATTGCACTAACATACAATTACGCGAGCGTGTTTTATTTTTATTATTCTGTCATTAACTTTATAAATTTTAAAATTTCAACAAATTTCAATAAAATTCAAGTTCATGACGTCACGATAATGTAATGACCTTGAGAATGTTGCAGTGACAAGTTCACATTATTAACCTATATAATGATAAGCATTTGATAAATCATGACGCATGCTTTTTTGCGATTTACATGCCACAGAAAGTGGGCGGTGTTGACTAAAAATGAAGAATAAAGAATAAAGAAAGAAAATTCTAACGAAATAAAGAGTTGATCTGTCAATTAAGACAGACCACCTAACAAGAAGGAGAAAGCAAAAGAGGATGGGGAAAAAAAGCGGGGGAAATATCGGAAGAGAAGAAGAGAGATAGAACTTTGGGGTGACACGTAAAGCTTCGAGTATATATACCACACACAACATAATGAACATGTAAACATGATAAAGATGGAGGGTGGGGGAGGAGGGGGGAGGGAGGGGGTGGGGAAGGGGGGAGGGGGAGGGAGGCACCACCACGCTGATGTAATGGGCGAGGATGTCATCACCCTCAACTTATATATACACTCATGATAGTGCCCGTCCATACAGTGATGACGCGGGGACACACAGAATGAACCCATCAACTCTTGTTTTCGCAGCTCCCTTGCTATGGTGGCTGTAAAAAGACACATCAAACACGGAGGATGATACACGCGTCGTTAGCAAGATGGATGAAAGACCCAAATCTGTTTGTAAACATCCATACATCATTTCTTCATCGAAACCCTACATGTAAGGTACATGGTCACCGCGGAGCCATCGTGAATAGAATAGCTACATCTCAGTGAGTCGCGGAACTCTTTCATTGAACCTTATAGATAAAAGATTTCCGGACCAGATGTGATTACAGTCGGGTAGCAATCAGGCTTGTATACTTGTATCATCGCGTTAACTAGTATTGAATGTCTTGTAGACGCGGATGAAAATGGGTGTGGTACCTTTCAAGACATGAATGCGGGGAGAAGTTGATTGAAGGTGGCCATGTTAGAGATAACGAACGTTGGAATCTTAATTGATGTAATTTTGATGTATACTTATTATTGTCAAGATTTCACATCATGTCGTGTTCTGAAGGAAAGATGTAATAAAACTTCGATATATTTCCTGTCCTTATCGATATTGTCCTATTCCATTTTCTTTATTTCGTCGTCTTCTTCTTCTTCTTCTTCTTTTTCTTCGTCTTCTATTTCTTCTCCTTTACCTTTTCTCATCCTCCTCATTCTTTCCTCCTTCTCCTGAATCATTTTCTTTGTCATCATTCTTCTCCTCCTTCTTTCTCGTCATCTTTTTTTGTGTCAACCGTAGTGATCTAACATACTCAAGCTCACTATACAGGTTGGTAATCGTTTTAGTGCTATAAATCTAGAATATCTGCATGTGTTTCATTTGCGGATTCATACCGTTGAGAAAAGTGAGGTTCTTTCTTTTATATATATCACGTATTGTTTTAACCTCTTTGTACATTCTTTACCAATGATAACCAAAATCATATCATAACCATTTGCCTTTATATCCCCAGAATCGTATAGTATGCAACCAGATAGTATACCACAGAGCATAGCAAACATGTAACTCTTATTGCTGCGTAAATACTGTTGAGGCATGCGCTGTTGTTTGCGACCATTTGCGCACCACCCGCAACAAACTGCGGCAATACACGCGTCCACTACAGACATGGCAGAGCGATAACAAGTTGCAACCAGACGGTTCGGTAACTTTAGGACGACGACTGGGTCCTACAACCATCCATGGAAAGTGTTCGACTGCACCGTCATCCTCTAAAATATGACAATAATCAAGAAGAAAAAAAAGGTGACACTATTTCTCACCCGTCCGTCCTTTCTCCTGTCTTCCTCTCTCCCTTGAATATCTCTGCTCACCTTTTTGAGGTCAACTTCTCGAACGCGCTGTCCTCCTTTTCCCTTACCGCGTACAGACGGAGGCTAATCCATTCTAGTGAAAGACACGTCGCACTTAGGGCTGGTCACTGACAGTCGTTACCAGGGGGTCGGTTTCACAAAAAGGATCGAACTCCAGGACCAGCCCTGGAATAATTAATTGGAGCAACCGACAAACAGATGTGAATGAATATCAATCTTCTTCACATTCATTTAACGTGATGATTCTTTTTGTGTTCTTCGCAATGTGTTTTATTAAATGCTCATTCAAATCATGTACACCCCCCCCCCTCTCTCTCAATAAAAAAAAAACAACATCATTTTATTTTTCAAATACTAAATTGTCATGATGGTCAATCATTCAAATATGAAAATAACATTTTTCTTGAAATAATAAATACAGCCTATGTAAAAACATATCAGATATAAATCAGATAATCGTAAAAACGATGTCATTTACATTTATGAAATTAATGAATTATTTTGGTTATGGCAACGTGTACAAATTTCAGAATGTTTTAAAAACGCGCTGCAGTGGCAAAATATACAAGCAAATCTGCTGAATTATAATGATTGTTGTAAAGGATCAACAATATATATTTCTGCGAACTATCCGCAATGGATGATTTTTTACAGCAGTATGTTATACGACATAAATAAACCAGATATTAGCACAAGATCTTAACTCTTTTGTCATCATGACCATGCATATGATCTCGCTTTACCCAATTTTATCTGTTTTTAATTTTCAAATCAATAGAAATCGGATAAAACTGAAAGCAAATACTGGTTTATTGTTCTATTTTTAATATGGCAATCTGCTCTCTTTATTTTGTCTATAATTGAGCTCAACAATTGTTGTTTGGATTGTTATATGTTGCATTTATCTCTTTTATCTGTATGTAATGTGGAAACATTCTATTTCGTCTCTTATCTCATTATAATTGTTGCATGGGCCCCTTTGAAAATAACCCCCCCCCCCCCCCCCTTAGCACTATTGGAGTGCATTTTAAGGAAACGACCCCAATAAATTAAAAATTAATATAAATAACGAAACTAAAAAGCAGGGAACGCGTTAGATTGTCGATTTGCCCATGGGCCATGGTTTTTGATTTGTGTCCCAGAGCAAGCAAGCATATGTCTAGCTCTAGTATTGGCGCTGCTTCAGTGTTGTGAAAGCTGGTCTCCGGCACTCTGAAAAATCCTGCCAGCGCCCGACATTTGAGTCGGGAGGGGGAAGCTGAGCGTGGCCAAGCGAGGTGCAAACGGCGTGATGAAACTTTGAAAACTTGGAGAAACAGATGGCTTTCAAACCGAGCAGAGGAGCGACAAGGTTTGATCTGCAAGACCAATACGATATGGGTAGTTGGTTAGATCGTCGAGTTAATTTTGAAATGGAGGTGGTCATGGTGATAGGAAGGGTGACACATCCTTCTGATTGCTTGAAAGTTCACAAAGAAAACTCTAAGCTGGATAAAAGATGGATAGTAGACACGGGAGAGTAATGTTGAAACGGGGATGATTCAGAGGATGGGAGAGGATGATGCGTAATGTCTTATCATAAATCGAGAACAAAATAAGCATGATAGGGGAGTAGGGATTAAGAACACACTGCTCTCTGTCAATGTGCAGTTTATGGTAGTGAAAGTGATAAGATTGCTGTTCATGGAATTAGATACTAGAGTCATGTTCGAATAAATCATTTGAAGTTAACGAGCAATATTTCTTTCGTATATTTTCCCTTTTGTTTGCCGTCAGTTTGACAAAATGGAGAAAGGGTTTAATGGATAAATTCATTCCCCCGGATATTAAGTAATTGTATTTGCATCATAAAATGGTTCTCATGCATTGCTACCTTATCAGTAAATAGTTGTTGTTGTTTTTTTTAGAAAAAAATGTATTTTCCCTGCTTACATAGAATTCGTGAAAGAATGTTGAAGCTTTTCCAGACAGGATTTTTTTCTTCAAAGTAAAGACATGATCAAACATGGACATGATGGAGGGGTCTTCGACTTTTCTCCATGGTCTTGTGAATCTGTTGAACAAGGAGAAATAGGAAGAAATTTGATATTTCATTTTGAATGAAGTAAACCGCATGATAAAACTTTGTGGAGAAGTCTGGAAACTCTTGTTGGGTCTTGTGGATCTTGAGAAGAAAGTTCAGAGCTGGTGTCATTGCACTCTGAAAGCTGAGCTACTAAGGAAGAGGATGGGAGACGTGAATGATAGCAAAACAAGCTACTGAGCGCGTGGTCTCGATTCAGGCTTAGAGAATATCCGTTTCATTTTGGCAATCAAGTCTCAGTTTTCGGTGACGGGCCAACACTGGTTGTAGGACACGCGATGATCATGATATTGACTGGAAGATTAAGCAGGATTAGTCTATACAGTGAAATGTTGGACATACTAATAAATACTGTTTAGAAAATAGTAAAACTTTCGGTAACACCATGTGGTTGTATTCTTTCTCATAAATGACCCACTTATGGGGTGAAAAAAGGAAAAGCAAAGTGAAAAGGAGAGGAGATATGATTTGTATATTTTATAATACTTACACAAGACTATTTCAGCTTTAGTTTTCGGTGTTTTAAACCGAAAATAAATGGAATGAAATGGAGGTGAAATATTAGAATTGTAGAAAAATAAATCAATGTTACAAAATTACGTTTTAATATGAATAGAATAGTTTATTATTTCATTCATTTGTTCCACATTGTATCGCTTGACCGTTTTTATTTTTGAAGAATTTTCTTGAGTAACTCAAGAAAACCAGATTTCAATCATAAGTTAAATCGTTTATATCAATTTTATTGAATTAAAGTAATGCGCGTTGTCGCGCTTTCCTATAGACATTTGAAAAGAAGAAGAAGAAGAAGAAAGAGAAGAAGAAGAAGAAGAAGAAGAAGAAGAAGAAGAAGAAGAAGAAGAAGAAGAAGAAGAAGAAGAAGAAGAAGAAGAAGAAGAAGAAGAAGAAGAAGAAGAAGAAGAAGAAGAAGAAGAAGAAGAAGAAGAAGAAGTAGAAGAAGAAGAAGAAGAAGAAGAAGAAGATGAAGAAGAAGGGAAAAAACAAGAACAATATCAACCAGAGGTTTGTGTGAAGAAGAGGGGGAGGAACATACGAACAAGAACAAGAAAACTTCGTCCCAGACAGTCGATGAATAGAAAAGAAAAAGCCAAAGAAAATAAAAGTGAGGTGTGAGTGGAAGGAGACTAGAGAGGGGAGCTGGGGTGAAAGATCGAGATGGATTGAGGAGGAAGACGTGAAGACAGGCTCCCTTAACTTGCCTCTCTCCCCGCACCCATCACTTGTCAAGTCTGGGTCGGGAATCGGGGCAATAAGAAGGGGGGATGCCCCGGGGCAGGGATTCCATCGCACAGCATCCGAACTCCATTTTCGCGCAGTAGTTTTTTTTTTTCTCCCTTTCACTTTATTTTAAAGAGAGAGAGAGAAAGAGAGAAGAGAGAGAGAGAGAGAGAGAGAGAGAGAGAGAGAGAGAGAGAGAGAGAGAGAGGGAGGGAGAGAGAGAAAAAAGAGAGAGAACTTGATGACGCGAAAGGGTTTCTTGCTCTCTCTTCATGGTCTCTCTCCGCCCGCTCCTGGGAGGGTTTGGGGAGTAGTAATGGAAGGAGCAAGGGTGTGGCGTGAAGATATTCAAAAGAAGGAAGACTCGTACGTGAGAGAAGGGCTGAGGGGAGAGGGGAGGGGTCCCAGATTCCCAGGAAGGGGTGGGGGCAGGGGTAAGGGGTAAGGGAGTGGTACGCAGGTAATGGCGATGGAATATTGCATACGTAGAAACTTTATAAGGGGGCATTGGGGAGGGGAGAGTGGGAGGGAACGGGAGGACACGGGGGAAGGGAAGGGAGGGAAAGGGAGGGAATGGGAAGGGAGGGAAGAGGAGAAGGAGCAGGGAGAAGTGTTAAGTTAGTTTTAGCCCACCACGTCAGATGGAGGGAGGGAATAGTAGGCGGGAGAAGGATGGAGGAGCTACAGGATGATAAAGGCAGCAGGGAGGACCAGCGGTGTAGAATGTAGTCTAGGTCCGATCTCCGTTGAAATTTGGAGGGAGACCCATTAGTGATACTGCACCCACCCGCATACGAAAAAACCGCTCTGTTTGGACCCAGCGACCATCCATCAGTTTTCAGGGTTTTGTTTGAATCGGACAGAGGCAGGCAGTCCGGCGTACAAGACTCAAACGAAATCGTAACTTTATAATGGCCACAGTTAAAAGTTCATCATATAAGTTTATCTGAACATAAATGAATCAACAATACTGTTCTTTACATTTTGCTTAAGACTGAGTATTCAAACAAATACCAATGCAATTGAAGTATTGTCATTTCAAGCAATTCACATCCTTCTGCATGAAATGATTATGGTATGCAAATACCATTCCACGAAATTAATCTAGACATGCATTGGCATCGTTTAAACTAATAAACAAACCACTTTCCACTGATCCTTTGCCACATAAAACACAGCTCTGTCATGTCTGTGGGATTTGTTTATATTTCACGTGGTTTACAGACCCTTGTGAGATAGTGGTACATGCACTACCATGAATAGAAATGTGAGCATTCAGATTAATTTTAACATTGTGCGACACATGGCGCACACCTTAAAGGCCCACGCAACTGGGAGATACCGTAAAATGCGCGATTCCGTAAGCCCCATTCAGTCGTATACAAACCCCGTGCGTTATGCGTGCTCGTCGGACTAGTCTAGTAATCTCGGAAAGTGTCCGACAACGTACGAACCTATCGATAGAGTAGAGTACCGAAATGTGATGTCATTTGAGCATTATTGTCAAGACAACTGGTTCTAAACTATGCGGGGTAAGCAAGGAGCTGTGATCATAGCGTGGACTCTACTTGAGAGTGCCCGACACTGGCCCGCTAGACATTATCGGACCGGTGAAGTGATTTTGTTTAGAATCAGTTGTCTTGCCAACATGCTCGTATGACGACACGACTTTAGTACTCTATTTGGAAAACTGGTTTACTCTGGATTGAAAAGAGAACAGAATGATCAGGGAATATTTATAAGAGAATTCCATGATTAGCACATTAATGCAAGACCTAATAATGCAGAAAAGGCTGGTATGGTGACGTGAATCTGAAAGGTAGTCGGGTGCAAGCACATGACAATAGGCCATTTTCGTAATGAATGCAAATTTTATTCACTTCGTTCAAACGATACGTTACTAATGGGAGCCTAAACGCTTGTCCAAGGTTTGTCCGAATAGCAACAGCTAATAGATTCAGAGTGCGTTCTACCCATTGAAACTGAATTAAGAAACATACATGTAGGTGAATAGCACATCCCGTTACTACACAGTTAGGGGGACAGTTGTGAATACATTACGAAAACGGCCTACTTCTTTGATGATGCGGGTTTCTGATGTAGGAATTTGAAAGGGACCGTTTGAAACTTTGTCCGCGTAATAAAAGGCCACGTTTATAGTGTAAACATAAAAGAAAACAACGGGCTAACTACTGACAAGAGTAGGTTTGTGTGGATTGTTGCAGAACATAGGAAGTTACTAAAGAGCCTTATGGAAACTGAAGAGTCGTAGACATTATAGCGTTCTTTTTGTGAGGGGGGGGGGGGGGTGAAAACACGCACATGTCAGCACGTGAACATTAGCATTCATTGACACTGTGTGTGAGTGCAACGTGAAGTATGAACGAAAGGCGTGTTCAGTTGGCTTAACTAGTTTTTAGTCAAAACTCTCTGTATCTTGGCAGCACAACTTGCAGTACAAGTTCAATACGAGTTTCATTCGAAATGAGTAAATATGTATACAAAGATGTAGGGACAACGTTTAAACAAAGTTTCAACACATTTGGGCCATATCGATAACATGTGAAAAAGGTGTACAAAAGTAACCCCATAATGTTAAAGCCACTTTAAAAGGTTTTCAGACATTTTTTTTTACTTTTTACAAAGCAAAAAGATGACCTGCAAAAGGGTACTCTGTCTCAAAAGAGCTCTACATCTTGTATATACATGTAGTACTAAATCATTGAGAAAGGTACACTGTTTATGTTGATCACCTATTGCGCTTCCTCCTTACTCCTTTCCCTATATCAATGTATCCTTCTATCTATCTATCTATCTATCTATCTATCTATCTATCTATCTATCTATCTATCTATCTATCTATCTTTTACTTTTCCACCTCATTTGTTTATTTCTACCGCTATTTTCTCTTCCCTGCCCCCCCCCCCTCTCTCTCTCTCTCTCTCTCCCTCCCTCCCTCCCTCCCCCTCTCTCCCTATCTCTCTCTCTCTCTCTCTCTCTCTCTCTCTCTCTCTCCCTCCCACTCTCTCTCTCTCTCCCTCCCCCCCTCTCTCTCTCTCTCTCTCTCTCTCTCTCTCTCTCTCTCTCTCTCTCTCTCTTTCTCTCTCTCTCTCTCCCCACCCTCTCTCTTTCTCTTGAGTCATACATTGAAGCACAGTGGTTCAGAATGATCGTATCGAGATCTGTCATCGACATTACTCCAAGAAGTCATCGCTTGTTCTGGTAGGTGGTCAGACGAATCTGTCAAGAATCTCTCAGAAAAATTGACATACAATTTCCTTTTGCGTGCTGCCCCGGCTATGGTTAATATGGAAAGTGCAAAAGCGAGCGAAGTAGAGCATATGGATCTGAAAGCTAGCGATAAATTGAAAGTAGGGTATGCTCCAAAGCAAAGGAATGCATTCATAAATTGTTGGGTATAAATTGCACATGTAACATATAACCATGCATGTTTATGATGTGTTCATGGTTAAAGTAGTAGATTTTTTTTTTTTTTTTTTTTTTTTTTGGGGGGGGGAGTTTATTTGTTTGTTTGTTTCTTTCTTTCTTTCTTTCTTTCTTTGGGGGCGTTCAAAACGCGATCGGATCTCTACTAATCATTGCTAATGGTGTATCTTGTTATTAAAAGGGCCTCTCTCATAAACATACTTGTTTATCAGGGGTCATCGTCATGATTTTACGTATGTTAATACATAATGTTGTAGGAAAGGCACGTGGGAGATGTCGTGAAGTGGAAAATATAAATAAAGCGAGATCATCATCCGTAAAATGTCCATACTAAAATTAAACTGTTATCAGAATAATACGAGGATCTAATGAGTAAAGTGCCTTCGGTCCCCAGTCCCACACACGTCAGATTATGTCTTCTCGCCGTATAAGATTCAGATGTAACAAATATTTAAAACAGAAGAAAACCAAAACAATATTTATATCATAACTGTTTTTCAGTCTGTTGACTGCTGATACCAAGCTTCTAATGACGCAATGAAAGAACATCAAGCATAGAGAAGATGATAAGTTGAATGCTAAACCATTTGTTTTCTTCTATTCTTCAATAAGACGATGATGCCATCTAAAGTATGAAAGACGACGATGAAATAGGAATAAATGATTACTAAGAACAATACGCTCCAAGATGGGCCCCACACATTAGGTTCCCGAGTGGGCCCACCATGGCGACGCCGGACCCCGGGAAGCATTACTTTTCGGCCCATTGGGACATCTGGAATAATTGTTGATGTGTATATATGATGAAGAAATACATGTCGACAGTACATGTACTTTAAGTGAATCGCCTTCACTCCCCAGTCCCAGACATGTCATACTATGTCTCCTCACTGTATAAACTTCAGATGTAACAAATATTGAAAACATAAGGAACGAAAACAATAGTTCGCCGACGTAAATAGTGCATCACGGTCTTGGACGAAAATAATAAACACAATTAAGATATCATAATGAGAATTTATTGCTTAGACATGCCATGCGACGACTCGACTGGAGTGAATTAGGATTATGATAAGCGTTATAATGAAGATGGGCAGAAAGTAGCACGTTGAAGGGGTAGAATTACAGAGAAACTAGCGACTGGCTCGAGACTTTTCCGAAATATCTGAAGATCTGTCGGAGTCTACTGGCGTCTTGGTCTACCGTGTCTCTGTAGACTGAGATGTCATAAAGGGCAAGGGGTGGGTTACGGCAGACTATCATGACAATGAGCATGTTAAAACTAATAAATATATACATACAGTGAGAAAGATAAAGAAAAATTAAGATAGAGACATCGAGAAAAAGAGACCAGAGAGAGGCGTGTTGGGAGAGAGACGGAGAGAGAGAGAGACAGAGAGAGAATGAAGGGGGAGGGAGCTAGCAAGGCAGATAATGAATAAAAGGAACAGGCAGATATATATATAGAGAGAGAGGGGGGAAGAGAAAGAGAATACGAGTGACAGAGAAACATTCAGTAAAAGAGAAAGAGAGAGAGGGGGGAGAGAGAGAGAGAGAGAGGGAGAGAGAGAGAGAGAGAGAGAGAGAGAGAGAGAGAGAGAGAGAAAGAGAGAGAAAGACGGAAAATACATAGATACATGAAAAAAGGAGGGTGAGAGAGTAAGATAGATATAACTTTATAGATGGGGGAGAGGGGAAAGAATTATGAATATATTTATTGAAGCATGAATAATAACGGGGATTAGTGGGAGGGGGGTTACACAAATCATTATGAAAAGAAACGAAAGAACGAATGATGATGATGACAGAATAAAGAGAGGGATATACAGACAGCGAGAAATAGACAGAGAGAGAGAGACAGAAAGACAGACAGACAGACAGACAGACAGAGACAGACAGACATACAGAGAGACAGACAAAGAGACAGAGAAAGGACTGAGAGGGAGAGAGTGACAGGCGTACAGAGAGAGACAGAGAGAGAGAGAGAGAGAGAGAGAGAGAGAGAGAGAGAGAGAGAGAGAACTGACAGAGAGACATACATAGAGAGACAGAGAGGGGACTGACAGAGAGACAGAGAGAGACAGGGACAACGAGAAAGAGAGAGGGGGGGAGAGAGAAAGAAAGAAAGACATAGAACGAGAAAGACACAGAGAGAGATAGAAAGTCATACTTCACCTCTCCTAGCATGCCTAGGTGCTACCGGGGCGGGTTGTCGGGCTTATGTCGGCTTCGCCAATTTCTTCTTCTTCCGCCCCTTTGGGCTCTTGGGGGGAGCTGAGCGCAAGATGTCTGCCCCCGTCTGCCCCCGACCCTCCGCGGGAGCAACGGTCTAGCGAGGTGCCGCGAGCTGAGTGTACCGCGTACTTTTAGAAACAACGGAAGTCTGCCAATAGAGGAAGGGGCGGGAATCTGCGGGAGACACAAATTAAAATTATGTCAATACCGAAAGAATCATCATAATATCTATATTCATAACGGATAGACATGTTAGAAGTAAGGAATACCGCAAACGAAGGACTAAACTTGAAAGTTAGTGATTCATTCAAATATTTTGTTTGTCAAATTATTTAATAATTCGCTATTCCATCTGATTCGTTTCTTTTTGTTTCTAATCTTATTGATGCATTATATGCCTTTCCTTTCTTTCTGCTGTATCAACGTATAGTACACGGGAAATTTGTACGAGCAAAATAAAACACGGGACATAATAAGTTATCACAAGACGTTATTGTTTGATAGAGCCATTCAGACGTAGAAAGGAGGGAGAAAGGAGTAAAGTTGGCGGTAATTGAAAGCTTATTTTCGAATACGGGTCAGATTCTTTACGGAAGTTGTTGGCAAGGTAATGTAACAACGAGCATACGAGAGGGATACAGAACCAAGTTTAAAGAGGTATGAAAATACAAGGTATCATGTATACCACGGACCCTGTTGACATTACTGTATAATCATGTAGCCTTGGTTATAGGCTGCAAACTGATTGTTTTACCTACACTGCAACCGTGACCAAATCTGGAAACGCACGCTATACACTCCCATATTCCCCACTGTCCTGTATGCACTGCCACAGAGGATAGGAGTGCTAGTTTATATTTTCAGAAAAAGTTGTAATTATAGGTAATGGGAAAGAAGTAGAACGTAGTCTGGTACTGAGACTAGGGAATCTGTTAACCGTCATCTTTCACTGCGCCTGCTCTAAAGTCTTTGCCTCATCCGTCATCCTCCACAGATCAGCATATCGTCTGCAGAGAGAGAGAGAAGGAAGAGGGGAGATAGAGAGGAGGAGACAAAGATATACAGAGATGTAAAAAGAGAGTGAGAGAGAGATAGCGAGAGAGATATAAAGTGACAGAGAAGAGAGAGAAGAAGAGAGGTTTAGAGAGAGACAGACAGACAGACAGACAGAGAGAAAGAGAAAGAGAGGGGTGAGGAGGGAAATTTCATCAAATCAGAAATTCCAATTTAAGGATGCGGATTACCTTGGTAATGAAGTGAGCGATAAACAGGCAGTGTTGTCCCGGATCGTTCCTGTCATCACGTAACTCATACTGCCACTTGTTGACAAACACTAAAATGCGCGCGGGATGGTCCCTCACGGTTCCTCAAGAAAAGAATCTAGTCGACGAAATGTTTACTTTTCTCAGTGTTATTCTCACTATTGACGTTAATGTGTTTGTCATTGTTCTGCTTGTTGTTGTTTTTATTTGGTTGCTGTTGTTGGTGATCATGTTTGCGCCGGAAGTCTTTGTGCAGTGAGCGCATCTCAAACATGTCAAGGGTGATTTCTTTTGCTGGACAATGCGGAGCACGATGCGGCGATTTAATCATATTGAGAAAATAGAAGAAGAGTATACGTATCAAACCATAATGCTTCACTCATCACGAAAATATCACGATCTCTCGATCAGTGCCCGTCCTCCACTTTTTGAATCTCGCTGGATCCCGTGTCCCGGTTCTCCGATGATACCCTTCCCGTCATGCAAAGCTCATGCAATATCTTCATAGGCTTCTTTGGGTGACAGCTTCATATGTGTTTCTTACAACGCCGTATTGTTAACTACAATGCCATGGAAACAGCCGATGGCCACTGATCATTTGAATGGTTACTATGGTAATCATAATCAATCGTAGATGCAGCTGGGCGCCCAGTTATCATTTGGGTGCATTAATTATCACGGGGATTGGCATGATGTTTTCACCCATGTTAGTCTATGGGTTCGAACAAAATGTTTAAGGGTAAGACGCAGAAAGGGGTTATGGTTTAAAGTGTTTGTATAGTTTCCTTAATCCTGTTAGGTTAATTTAATATCCGGCGTGAAAGTCAGTAAAATCGGCAAAAATCGTGATAAACAACAGTAAAACGTTGTGCCCAGTCGTAGACGTACAACTACGTCTAACTAGTCTCAACCCTGAGCTGTCCACAGTATATCTTCTGTATTTTGAAGGGGAAAAAAATCACAATTTGTGCACCTTAATACATACTGCCTTATAATCACAAATAAACGTGTTAGCTAAACGTTCTTTGCTGGTTCAAGTTTTATACAATGAACATGAATTCTAAACTAAAAGTAACTAGCAAGAAATCCGTGTTTTAATAAAAACGACATTACCTTTCATGAGTCAATCATGTTTGTTTAAATGTGAAAATATCGTCATCACGTGCTTTTGTGAACTGCTATACACACACGCATGTTTCTCAGAGTTTCTCCCATGCAGGCAAAGCGAATACCAGTAATTACAGTGACGTCATAATGAATTGTCTATGGCGAGCTGACAAACACGTGGGCCTGTCTGTTTATCAGTATCAGGTAGACTAAGATGGCACCATGCTTTATGTGTCGTACGTTATACACCTGGACCAATCAATGTACATGTACACATGAGCGTCCAATCAAGTAATTATGGAGAGCTGTTATTTAATGGTGCGTTATTACATGAAATAACACATGGGGGGAAAAGTTCAAAGGGCATGTGGTCACTGACCAGCACTCTAAGTAGGTGCTGGGGTAAGGTGGGGTAGGATGGGATGTAGTGACATCATATACATCATCACCGCGACTGCCATCACATTCATCATTACAATCGTCTTTGTTGTTATAACATTCATCAGCAGCAACATCACCATCACTGTCCTCCTCATCATTGTCATCATCATTATCATCGTTCCCATTCACCGTTATTACACCCCATCATCATCCATTCTAAGGGAGAGAAAGGAAAAGAATAGATGTAAGGAGGAGAAAGGGGAAAAAACAGATAGAAGAAGAACTGCGGAGGAAAAATAATCATAAAGAAGATAAGGACAAAGCACCGGAAGATCCGGATTGACAGCATTACCATCATCATTACCATTGTAATCGCCGTCATTAGAAGGAGATGGTAAAGAAGTAGAAGAAGAAGATGAAGAAAAGGAAGACGAAGGAAAAGAAGAAGAAGAAAGACAAGAAGGAGGAGGAGGAGGAGGAGAAGAAGAAGAAGAAGAAGAAGAAGAAAAATAAAAAACAAGAACAAGAACAACAAGAGGTCTGTGTCTGTACACTAATGCTACTCCTGTGCGATCATTGACTCATCTTCATTCAGCCCGTTCACGCTGGTACTCATGGTAGATGACAAATTTGACGAGCTCCATGTCATCCGAAAAATGAGACCACTGCGACACCAGTGTAGGATTAAAGTCCGACGAGTGCGGAGCGTTAACCCTTTGTGCGCCAGATGAAGGGCTTGCTTTGTAGGACTTGTGCGAATTACTTGTGAAAAGTCATATGCGGCACACAAATAGTTCAGCATTACTGAGCCCCATGCTTGTATGAGGATCACCTGAAATATTGTAATATCAACAAGATCGTTATCTTCTCTCTCTCTCTCTCTCTCTTTATGTATTGACGGTTCTCTTTTATTCGTTATGTTTCAGAGCATTATAAACCCAATGTTACTTGTTCAAATGAATATAAACATACATTTTTGTTTCTCTCTCCATTTTTTAGGAAGATATAATTACCAGAAGCTCAATATTTGTGACATATTTGTGTATCAATAATGCTAAATATGTTACTCATTGTGGATAAATGGCTACTGATAATCGTTTGTCTCGCAATGTAAAGTAAACGGAATCGAAAAGATCACGACGTTTCGTGCGCCGCTGCAACACCTCGTCAGGTGTGATACAAAATTGTAGTAAGCAGGGTTTTTTGTATCGTTACGTTCCAGACTTGATCAGCATTCATGATATGGTTCTTTATATCCGTTCAAAAATACGTGAAATAAATACCCCCCGAGATTGAATTTGATTGCATTATTTGTATTTGTATTGGTAGTTTGATATATGTGTTTTTCACTTATTGGTTTGGATAATAATACATCAAAGTCAACTCAAGCCGAATCAAGTTCGAGCCCCCAATATCTAAAGTCGTAGTAATTGATCAAAAGCCTACGTGAATCGAGACGGTCTTCACGATGCAGCACGACGCAGCACGATGCACAAGGAAGTGTAACGAACAAGATTATATGAAGCGGTTGCACTTATGCCCGGCTGCGGTAGTGTCTTCTGCGGCAGTTTGTTTTCTTCAGCACTTTCAATGGGCGTCCCATTGCGATAATTGTCCGCTTGCCTGTTCTATCAATTCCAATTAAATACCTTTCCCCTCCATCTCAACATGAATAATTATTGTCATCTCAGTGACAATAATAAGATCTTCCATCCCATTGTACATTATGGTGATGATAATTTATACCTCTATGGTATATTCGTGTAACGCATGTTCATTGTTCATCTCAATCATCAAGGTAAACCAAGTTTGATTCTTACTTGGATGAATACTGTATAGCGTTAATGGTTGAAAAATGAGAAGGCATTTGTATTATGTGCACGTTGCAGAGGTTATCACTGTTTCATGTCTTACACTCCGCAAAAATCCACAAGCATATCCCCAAAACACACACACACACACACACACACACACACACACACACACACACACACACACACAAACACACACACACACACACACACACACACACGCAAACACATACACACATACATACATACTTAATATACGTACACAAACAAACATACAAACACTCAAATTCCTCACTCCGCCTAGTCTGGCGGGCAGCCTGTTTGACAATTTTCTGAACCAAATTTTGCAATAAATGGCCGCTCTTGGCCGCCGTAGACTTATCATTCGGACGGATTGAGAAAAGAGGAGAGAATGATAGTCTTAGAATATAAGACTCTATTATTTATTTGGATTAAGACTGGAAGACAGATTAGCTCTACACCATTTCGATTCCCATTGTTGCCTTCGTTCTAAGCTCTGTAGTGCGTGCATAAACTCTGCGTGCATAAATTAGGCTATTACAACTAGGTCTGAACATATAAGACTAAGTATGAATTCCTCCTCGCCCTCAGACATATTAGAAAGAATATAATTAGCCAGAGAGTCCAGAGTTATTTGTGATTACAGGTGTGCATTTTAAATAAACAGGTGCCAATGCTTCGAAAGAAGGCTATAGCCCCACCACTGCAGCTAGCCTTGAGTGAGTGACAGGCAGCCCTCTCGGTCCGCCATATTGGGCCGCTCTCGCCGTCCCCAGCAGGGCCCTAATGATACCAGCCAGGTGCTCGCTCGCCCCCTTCGCCCCCTCGCCCCATTAGATTACACCACACACATGTTCCCAAATCGAATCATTTCTCGAAAGCCCGTCCCTATTTCATACACGCATGTTCCTGTATGTTATGCGGGCTCCTAGCCTAACTTCAAGTCTGTTAGGCTTGTTAGATTTATTAATCATGTTTTGATGATACGAAGAGTTTGAGGAGGCAATCGATTCAGTCATGAGGCTATTCCCAAATGTGTCAAGAAAATACTCAGTATATATGAGGTATTTCTGTATAATGACATGACTGTATGAGGTGAATCATTGATACCAGTCTCTTTACATATACAGCCTGGGTACTCATAGATGTTGGTAAAATGGGCTATCATGGTTCGCACCATGCGTAACGTACTGCGGTACGATCTCGTGCTACATGCTAGATTCTTAATTTTTTACTTCTGTGACTATGGGCCGAAAACATAATTTTCAATAGTGATTCTACCAACAAAAAGCATTCCGCTGAGATTCCTTCCCACTAAAAAAGGGTAGATATGAGTTATGGTCAGTTTAGAAGTATACTGAAATCGATCTATCGAGCCAGATTTTAGGTGAACCATTGACTCATCTCTACCTTTAAAACAGGTCATTTGATGTCCTCCTTGATTAATGTCTTCATATCCACTGCTGATTGCACGTCGAGGAGATTTTCCCATTTCGTGCGTCAGTTCTATATAGCTGTTCACTAATGCGTGCACGCAAAGGTTTGAGAACGATATATCGGTATCGATGGTTGATCCAATCTAGCCTATGTTCCAGGCTGCAGACTTATTCTCTCAACGACATACATACAAACTGCTATTAGAACGGAGTGTGGACGTACCGACTAGCTCTCTCTCTCTCTCTCTCTCTCTCTCTCTCTCTCTCTTTCTCTCTCGGTCCTAGGGATTAAGAAAGCGTGCGTTATAATAAATGTTCAGACATATCATAAAATAATAAACATAACCTAGAATCTCGGCTAGCACTACACCAGTAGTAAAGATTTGTTGATCAAGATCGACACTAGCCACATTAGATTTAAAAATCACAAGTTATAATGCCTCCGAATGAACAGTAAAACTTTTCCGCACAAAACCTCGACAAGTAACACATCTATACACGGCGTTTCCATCGTCGTCGTTCAGACCAGATTGTCTTCTTTTTTTGTAAGGAAGGAAATGATGATAAGGGTTCTCTTGAAGGTACTCATCATGAGTATGGTACGTCTTGAGACCCTCTAATGACCGAGTTTTCCAGCTCATGACAAGTTTCAGATCGCACGCCCCGCCCGAACCTGCATCTCATCACCATTCCAAATTTGATAAGGGTCAATCAACTTTCGCTAGGGAGCGCGCCCTTAACCATGGAGTGCTCTCTTCCAGATTTGATGGAAAACACTCAATTATTTTCTCTGAGATCTATATTCTTTAGGGTCGCGGTTTCCGGATTGTTGGAAGGGCAGTGGCAAGAGATTCCTACCCTCAACAGGTATCGGTCTGAAGCTCGTTCTTTCATCGTGTTTTTCTCTGTTCCATTTTCGTCCTGTTTGTTCCTCTGTAGGTCCTACCTACCTACGTCCTTTATTTTTTCTCAGTTTTTCAAACTTGCTCCCCCAAGCTGACAACCATAAGAGGAGAAGAGAAGCCTGGGGCCGTCCTCGCCTCGTGGTAACCCGGTCCTCACCGTCAGATTAACACCAGACCCGTGCTAATTTCACTCACGTCTTAATCCCAGCTTTGGTTTCACGCGGCTCAGGAGGGGGGTCTAATGAGCGGTCGTCCCGCTGAACGCTGGCCCGGCACGCCTGGGCGGAGGGCAAGGGAGAGAATGGGGTTGAACGCTGCGAGCCAAATGGACCACGGTAGTAAACAGTACGCCGAAATAGACGAGTGGGGCCACACATAGTGACGCTCTCGACTCGGCCAGCAGCTTAAATGGCGTTATACCATCTATATTTTACTGTCCATTCCAAGTTTGAAGCTGCCTAGTAAATTCGTGAGGGCGACTCAAGAAGCGTTTGCATTAGATGTGGTCATGCTTTTCGCCTCGTTTGAAAGGCCTGGATCTTACATCTACTTTCCCGCCCAGCGCGCGCGCAATGCTTTCAAAGCGAACAGCCAGATTTCGCTCTCCCCGGCCACGAAGCGTAAAGAGCGGCGGTATACTGTTTCGCTGACTCCCGCTGAGCGTGGAAGGCCCTGTGTAGTGTTACATTACACCGATTGGTGTCAACGGCCTTATTGAGTCGGCTGGGTCCCTGCGGCAAGGCTTCTGCGGCGGGTATCATGCGGGCTATCAATGCTTGACCTCCCCGAAACTCGCCCGATAGCTTACTCTCAGCGATACGCTCTGCGCACACACTGAGTCGTCACGTTATTAAAAAAAAACCCTCTTCTTCCGAAAGAAATGGATATGGCGTAGAAGTGACATTTCGCGAAAGAGTGAATTTCTATCATCAATTATCTGAACACATTCCAACTAAATGACTGGTGTTTATACCGCCCGGTAAACCGCTGCCTCCCGTCATCTGGTTTTGTCCTAGCCTTTCTCACAGCCAATAACACACTTCTTTTGAAGTTTTCATGGATACATTCATCCCATTCATCTGACTTCCTCGTGCAGGCAATTTCTAAATGTCCATTTATCTTCTGCCTTTTGTATCGACGTTACAAAATGTCAAACTCAAGCATCGGTCGTTTTACACCATATTCGTAGCCAATGGTACCCTACCCCATAATCGATACTAAGCAAGACACGTGATTTAATCGATTAGGAAATGAAAATTGAAATTATTTAGCTGTTAGAAAAATTCAATTCCAAATATTCAAATAACATCATAATGTCATAATAGGTCAAGATGTGCACATCTTCACAACCATGATACAGATAGTTGGTGAGGAGAAAAGGATTGAACATTACAGAATGCCTGTTGTCTAGAAGTGTTATTGTAACACGTTCAACAACCCACATCAAAATAACAAAATATGAACATGCCCATCACAGGGTTACTGTCAGAGTGGGCTATAGAAATACGCTCAGGGAAGAAGAGCAAATCAGAACGCAAAACAATCGGGACAATGGCGATGTTAATACCGATGTAACAAGTCGATATCTTCTGACGATGTCTCACTTCTCCAGCTCGCCCGGCTGCCCGGGCCGGTGCAGGCTCTCCGGCCGCCACGCTCCGTCAAATCGCTCGTGCGTTCAGCTTAGCTCACCCCTCCAGGTATCCTTTCCCACCCTCCATTTTTCTTGACTAATTCAATTTCATACACGGTTAACGTTCCCCCAACATCGATTCCCATCACCCTTTCCATCTTCCTGTCTCTTTTCTGTCTTTCTTTCTCCGTCACAAAAGGAAAAGGGATTTTCTTTGGAACGGGCATCTGATCATCGCCAAATACCTCCTGAATGCTCCAGGGCCTTTTTTCTCTTAATTTCCAGCGTTTCCTCTCTCGTCTTTCCAGATATTCCATTTACGAGTCGCTCTCTCTCTCTCTCTCTCGCTCTCTCTCTCTCTCTCTCTCTCTCTCTCTCTCTCACACACACACACACACACACACACACACACACACACACTTCGGCTCTATCTCTTTCGTTCGCTCCATCTCTCTCCCCCTCTTTCTTTCTCTTTCCCTCTCTTTCTCTCTCTTTTTTTCTATTCGTGTATATACCTCTCTCTTTCACTCGCGCTCTCTCTTTCTCGCCCTCTCTCTCTCTCTCCTTTTTCTCTCCTCTCTCTCTCTCTCTCCTGCCCACCTCTCTCTCTCCCTCTCTCTCTCTTTCTCTCTATATGTCGCTCCCCATTTCTCTCTTTGTCTCTGTTCTCTTTCACACTTCCTTTCTTTATTTCTCTCTCTCTCTCTCTCTCTCTCTCTCTCTCCCTCTCTCTCTCTCTCACCCCTCCCTTTGTATCTTGATGTATCTTCCCTCCCCCGTCAGTCTCATCTATTCAATATTTTAAATTGTTTCCATTTCCGTCATAATCGATTAAGTCTTGCTACCGACAATAATCAACAACAACGTCACCGTTGGTTGTTGGTACTAGTATCTCGTGATTGTAATATACAACAGTAGTTACTGTATTAACCGCGGTAGAAGAAGTTGATCGTAGAAGTAGAAGAAAAATTAACAGTAGTAGTATTAGTAGTAGTAGTAGTAGTAGTAGTAGTAGTAGTAGTAGTAGTAGTAGTAGTAGTGGCAGTAGTAGTAGTAGTAGTAGTAGTAATAGAAGTAGTAATAGTTATAATCCTTACTTGTTTAGCCATCAGGTAGTTCTATTGCTATTTTTATTATGATAATATTCACTCCCCCAAAGAGTTCTGCACTCTTTTCCTCAACACTAAGCTATGGAGAAAAAGATCTAAAGTAATTATAAAGACGGAGTGGTCCTAAGACTTCAACAAGGTGAGAACGAAGAAAAGATGCACTCTTCTTGGGGGTCATCGGTAGTCAGTGGTAGACTCATCATCCATCAAAGATCGAGATGACAACCCATGCGCCCATCTTCGCCCTCTCTTCTCGCTACCAGTATGACCAGCCAGTTCCTTGCCCATGTCGATAAGACCAGGTGCTCGGGAGTTTGGTCCCTAATCAAATTGTTCAACCCATAATTGACCCCCATCTCCCCCACCCCTGGGCGGCCGAGATGGCCGGAGGAGTCGGAGGGGGGCGAGGAGGACGAGGAGGAGGTGGTAGGGAAGGAGGAGGGGATGGAGAAGGACGTGGTGGTTGTCATGGAGAAGGAGGAGGAGGAGGAGGAGGAGG